>PVJC01042727.1:0-14934 GCA_004026665.1 Murina feae
TCGGAGCTGAGCTGAGGGGCGCAGCTTCACTTTCCCTCCTGCCGCAATGGAAAGGGCTATTTACTCAGGTCCGGGAGTGGCGGCCGCCATGTTGGCTGGGCTAATTTGCATACAGCCGCTCTGATTGGCTGGTGGGCGTGGCTTACCCTGTCTCGGAGAAACGGTTAATTTTAATATTTCGCTTTTATTAGTTTAGATAATAGAGAAAAATAAAATTATTGTTCACTGCATCAAAAGTATTTAGTAATTCACTGTATAGTAGCAGCTCTCAAATTATACTCCTGCATTAGTATTATCCCATTGTAACTAAATAGTAGTGGCCATTTCTCAATTCATGGGGAGAGTGTTTAAGAATTTTCTCAATTTTAAGTATTCTCCCATAAATTTTTCTTAAACTTTTGGCGCTTGCAACTGATTATCTTGCAACAAGTGCTAATAGATTACAAAATAAATGTACAAATAGTAAGTGAATATTAATGAAACATGAAGTGAGCCAGTCAAGCTTTGTTTGACAATTTTTCTATAATTGTTCATGGCTGTGATTTTTATATTATCTACTAATAATAAAGTCATTGTCTACTACCATTATCCCATTAATGTTGCCTTTGCACAAATATTGGGAACTTAACTTGGAACTATTTTCAGGATCTGAGCAATGTTATTTTGATTACCCTGAACAATGGACAAGCTAACCGTCATAATCTGGAAGTATCTTTAAGACTTATTTTACAGCCAAATATGTAGGTGGGTGATTAAGAGGAGAGGTTAGTTAGTCACAAAGCCCAGAAAAAGCAGAATTAGAACAACTTGGCACAGCAGGTTTGTATACTGTGGAGAAGAGTGGGAAAAGATATATGGGTCAGGCCACCAGAGTCCTAATATTATTCAAGAACTCAAATTAGGTACCTAACTCCCTTTATCTTAATAGTTGGCTTCCGTGAAACTTCCTCAATGATATGATGATCAGGCTGATAGGAAGGTTCCTTTCACCCAACAGTTATGTTTCCTCATGCCAATCAATAACTCAGCATTTGGGATTTTATGCTGGGTCTCTTACGAGTTAGAGTGAGTCAGCTCTGGAACAGTGATAATGTTACCTCGTGACGCCAAACCCCAAACTCCAACTTTACCCTTAGAGGCTCAGACAGCCCTCCTTGGCAGCACCCTAACCTGGAAACCTGTCTGTCTTACAGGAAACAGATCAATTCGCATGTATTTATTGACTTCATAAAGGATCATTTGCTTTATGAAAGTATTTTAAAACACAAGGAACTTAAAGTGGATGAGAAACTGAGAAATGACTTGTGAATTGGGTCAGAAATTCACTCCTATGTAGCAACGTTGACATAACTAGGTCTTGATGATGTGGCGGGGTTGTAATTGTGAATGTATTGAACAATCGTGCACTTGAGTTTAGCAGTGAAAGGAAGGAAGAAAACAAGATGGAAGATGGGAAGGGTAATTGGATAAATAGAAAGAGGTTTGGTTGTTTTGTTTTGAGGTTCTCCCCTCTGTCCCCGCCCGTGAAAAGGACACTAGATCCAAAGAAGTCAATGGGAACAGAGATATGAAAGTCATGTGGTAGAAGGGGGATGAGAGACATCCAGAATCCCCAAGAAGACTTGGATTGTAGGGCAAAGGATCAGGTTTTGTTTGTTTGTTTGTTTGTTTTTTCTGGGGAAGACTCCTCTTTGTTTTTCAGTGTTGAAAGTTTCTACTGACATATTTTCAAGCTCATTGGTTATTTCTTTGTCCATGTTATTTCTACTGCTGGACCCATCAAAGGCATTTTTCATTTCTGTTACAGTGTTGTTTTTTTATTTCTAGCATCTTTTTTATTTTATTTTTTAGCATTCCCATCTTTCTGCTTACAGTACCATGTGTTCTTGAATTGTAGTTCACTTTTTCTATTAGAGTCCTTAACATACTAATCATAGTTATTTTAAATTCCCAGTTTGATAATTTCAAAAACACTGCCATATCTTAGTCTGGTTCTGATGCTTGCTTGTCTCTTCGAATTGTGTTTTTTGTCTTTTAGCATGTCTCGTAGTTTCCTGTTGAGTGTCAGACATGATGTATTGGGTAAAAGAAACTGAGGCTTTCCGTGTGAGGTTTTGTTTGTCTGTCCAGAAGTTAAGCTGTTCTTACTGTTACTATAGTCAAAGTATCAGAGGCTAAATTTCCTCTAGTGTCCTTTTTGTCTCCCCTAGAGATTCCATCCTAAGTCAGGTCTGAGGCTTGCAGGGTTTTTTTGTTTGTTTGTTTGTTTGTTTGTTTTTTAGCTGTAATCCTTAAACAGGAATCTGACTGATGTGGTGATCAAGTTTGGGGCAGGCAAGTGTTTTATAATCCGATGATTAAGTTTTAGTCTTTTAGTGAGCCCCGGGTCCCCGGGCTGTGACCTTCACAAGTACGTCCCATCTTTTCCTCCCCATCTCCCTTTCCTCTATTAAATTAAATACGAAGGCTGGAGGGGGCTGGAATTGGGTATTTCCCTCCCCCCAGGCCAGTTGGGCTCTGGTAAAATAGTTTCTCCTGAGGGCAGGTAAGGCAGAGCAGAATAAAGCTGAATAGAGTGCTCCGGGTATATTTCAAAACGTCTGCTTTTCCCATCTTTCTGTAGGAAGTTCCAGGGTAATTTTCTCTGATCTTCACCCTGAGAACCTAATGAGTCTCCTGAAGGTAAAACTCATGAATGTAGCAGGTCCTCCCTTGGGTGGGTCCCAGGACTTTTTACTTTTCACGCTGGCCCACAAGCTTGGTCTCCAGCACTTGCAGATACCCTTGAAGCGCTGCTTCCGGGCTCCACTGGTGGTTTCTGTTCCTGGTGCGCTATGATTTTCTGTACTTTTCTGTCTCTCCAGTGTTTGGGGCAGTGGTTTGCCCTGTAACCTCAATTCTCTGACGGATCTAAGAAGAGCTGTTGATTTTCAGTTCGTTCAGCTTTTTCTTGTTGTGAGGATGGAAGGGACAACATCTAAGCTTTTGGACTGGAAACTGGAAGTGTACTTCACTTTCATATAGAAATAATCTGTGAATATTAGAACTCTAATACCTAGCAGTTGAAGCCACTCTCGTGTTCAATGGTAGGATGACATGCTGTTTAATGTCAGATACAGTTGTTAACCCCCCTGGGTGTTAGGTTATTTTAGCTGAATCACCCACCCATTTGAGTTCATACTTACTCATCTATAAAATAAGAGTAATACCCATCCTTCTTAAACCATAGGCTTAGTGGGAGGTAAACTGCAAATATATGAAGAAACATTGGGCAAGAAAGAAGTGTTACAAAAACTCAATGAACAACAAAGCAATTTCTGTTCTTTTCCTTATACTGTAGCCTATAAAAGTAAACATTTCAAATGAGCCATGCACTGTTCAATCCAAAACCTTTTTAAACCACTGTATTAGTTACAAAAATATTCTTTGCTTTTAAAATATATTTCTTAATTGAGTAATTGATTTAAAACTAAGGTAGAGTTTAAATCTGAATGGGTATGACCTAATGGACAGGCAATTGTAAAGCTTTAGTGTAGAAAACTAATCTAATCTAATAAAAGAGAAACATGCAAATTGGTGTCACTCTGCTACACCCAAGCCACACCCACCAGCCAATCAGACCGACTATATGCAAATTAACCCAATCAAGATGGCAGCCAGCAGCCATGGAGCTGGAGTAAGCAGGAGGCTTGATTGCCCTGGCGATGGAGAAAGCCAAGCTTCCCGCCTGCCCTAGATGGCTGTGGCCTCTGCTCAAGGCAACAAAGTTTCAATTATAGAAGATAAATAAATCTCCAATACTTGCTTCTAGCCAGCCTCAGGAGCTTGGGTTGCTGAGGGCTGTGGCCAGCCTGAAAACAGCCATCAGCCCCTCACCTAGGCTAGCCACACCCTCATGGGGTGAAGGTCCCCACTGTGGGGCTTGGCCAGCCTATAAACAGCTATCAGCCCCTCACCCAGGCTGGCCAGGCACCCCAGAAGAACCCTCACCCTGACCCAAGACACCCTTCAGGGCAAATGAGCCAGTCCCCCACCTGTGCACCAGGCCTCTATCCTCCTATATAATAAAAGGGTATTATGCAAATTGACCATAATAGCAGAACAACTGGGAATGACTGGTCACTATGACACACACTGAACACCAGGAGGCAGACGCTCAATACAGGAGCTGCCTCGTAGTGGTCAGTGCATTTCAACAGGGGGAGCTCTGCTCAGCCACAAGCCAGGCTGACAGCTGCCAGTACAGCAGTGGTGGTGGGAGCCTCCCCCACCTCCTCAGCAGAGCTAAGGATGTCCGACTGCAGCTTAGGCCTGCTCCCCGCTGGCAAGTGGACATCCCCCGAAAGCTCCCGGGCTGCCAGAGGGATGTTTGACTGTCAGCTTAGGCCCAATCCCCCAGGGAGCAGGCCTAAGCCAGCAGGTGGACATCCCCAAGAAGGCGTAGGCCAGGCCAGGCTGAGGGACATCCCCCCAAGTGCACAAATTTTTGTGCACTGGGCCTCTAGTACTATGTATTATTGAGTGCATTTGTTAAAATAAATATTATGTAAAACAGAAATAGATTCCGTATAAATAATGAAATACCTGAGATTTTTAATCATATAATTGTCTAGGATTTTAAAAAACTTTATTGAGGTATAATTAATACATTATAACATTCACTTCTTTTTATTATATGGTTTTAGTAAATTCACTGAATTATGTAACTATCAACATAATCTTGTTTTAGAATGTCTTCATCACCACCCAAAATTTTTTAAATTTCTTTTTAAATTTATTTATTATTGAAAGTATTACAAATGTCCTATTTTCCCCTATTGACTCCCTCCATGCTGTTTTTCCACCCCTCACTCCCACACCAATCCTCCAGAACTCTATTGTCTGTGTCCATGGTTATGCATATATACATACAAGGTCTTTGGTTGATTACCTCCACTTACCCACCCTCCCCCACCTTCCTTCTGAGATTCCACACTCTGTCCATGCTTCCATGTCTCTGGATCCACTCCGTTCATCCGTTTATTTTGTTACTTAGATTCCACATGTGAGTGCAATCATGTGATACTTTTTAAAAAATATATTTTATTGATTTTTTGCAGAGGAAGGGAGGAGGATAGAGAGTTAGAAACATCGATGAGAGAGAAACATCGATCAGCTGCCTCTTGCACACCTCCCCCTGGGGATGTGCCCACAACCCAGGTACATGCCCTTGAGTGGAACCGAACCTGGGACCCTTGAGTCCACAGGCCGACATTCTATCCACTGAGCCAAACCAGTCAGGGCATGTGATACTTTTTTGTCTGACTGACTTATTTCACTTAGCATGATACTTTCCAGGTCCCTCCAAATTTCAAGTTATACTACAAAGCCACTGTAATCAAAACAGTCTGGTACTGGCACAAGAAGAGGCATATAGATCAATGGAACAGAACAGAGAACCCAGAAATCTAGCCAAGCCATTATGCTCAATTAATATTTAACAAAGGAGGCAAAAGCATACAATGGAGTCAAGAGCATCTCTTCAATAAATGGTGTTGGGAAAATTGGACAGATACACGAAAAAAAAAAAAAAAAGAAACTAGACCACCAACTTACACCATACACAAGAATAAACTCAAAATGGATAAAAGATTTAAATGTAAGTCAGGAAAGCATAAAAATCCTAGAAGAAACCATAGGCAGCAAAATCTCAGAATAAGTTTACAGATACATCTCCTAGAGCAAAGGAAACTAAGGAGAAAATAAACAAATGAGACTACATCAAAATAAAAAGCTTCTGCACAGCAAAGGAAACCATCAACAAAATGAAAAGAGAGCCCACTCTATGAGAGAACATATTTGGCAATGGTTCGTCAGATATAACAAAGACAAACAATCCAATTAATACTTCTTTATATCTATTTACAGTTAATCCCTGCTCCATTTATCAGCCCTAAATGAACACTCATTTACTTTTCTTTATGTAGATTTGCTTATTCTGAACATTTTATATAAATAGAATCATATATTATGCGGTGGTTTGTGTCTGGATTCTTTCATTTAGCCTAGTGCTTTCAAGGTTCACCTTCTAGCATCTTTCAGCATTTCATTTCTTTTTATTGCAGAACAACAGTATTTATTGAATGGATATACCACATTTGTTTATCTACCAGTTGATAGATAGTTGAGTTATTTCTACTTTTTGATGAATAATGCTGCTATGAATAACACATATACACATTTGAGTATAATTTTTGTGTAGATATGTTTTTATTTATCTTGGGATAATCCTAAGAGTAGAATTGCTGAGTCATATGGTAATTTTAAGAAGCAGTAAAACTTTTTTTCCAAAGTGGCTGAACCATTTAATATTTCTACCCAGGACCCTGGCTGGGGTTTCTCAATGGTTAGAGCACCAACCTGCCCACTGAAGGGTCATGGGTCTGGTTCCAGGTCAAGGGCATATACTTCTGGGTTGCAGGTTTGATCCTGGCCCAGGTCAGGTTGCATGTGGAGGCAATCAAATGATGTGTGTCTCTCACATCAATGTTTCTCTTTCTCTCTGCACCCAGTGAGGATTAACAAAATTTAAAAAAATAAAATAAAACATTCCTACCAGCAATGTTTGAGGGTTCTGGTTTCTCCTCATCCTATTTTCTGTCTGATTATAGACATTTTAGTAGGTGTGAAATGATTTCTCATAGTGCATTTAATTTGCATTTCCCTGATGACTAATGATGCCAGATTTGTGATACTGTTTATATTTCAAGAAAGGCATATAAAGCCACTTATACACCTTCTTTGGTGAAATATATATAACACCAAAATTAAAGAATTATAGATATATTATTTAGATTCAATTTGTTTTTGTTTTGTTTTTTGTTTTTTTAAAAATATATTTTGTTGATTTTTTACAGGGAGGAAGGGAGAGGGATAGAGAGTTAGAAACATCGATGAGAGAGAAACATCGATCAGCTGCCTCCTGTACACCTCCCACTGGGGATGTGCCCGCAACCAAGGTATATGTCCTTGACTGGAATCGAACCTGGGACCTTTCAGTCCACAGGCCGACGCTCTATCCACTGAGCCAAACCGGTTAGGGCCAATTTGTTTTTATTAAAGAATTGCACATATACATTAAACATAATTGTAGTACAGCTGATTATCTTTAAACTTATTAAACAGGGGCCTGGTGCACAAATTCGTGCACTGGGGGAGGGGAGGTCAGGAGGGAGGTACCTCAGTCTGGATTGCAAGAGGGTGTAGGCTAGGCCGAAGCACCCCACTGATGCATGATTGGGTCTGGGGAGGGACGTGGAAAATTGGCCAGCCGGGGAGTAACCTTGGGAGGACTCCAAGGCATGTCCAGACTGTCTCACTCAGTCCCAATTGGCTGGACCCCAGCAGCAAGTTAACTTACCAGTCGGAGCATCTGTCCCGTGGTGGTCAGTGTACGTCAATAATGACTGGTCAACTGGTTCACAGTCTGCCCCCTGGTGATCCGTGAACATAATAACAAGTGGTTGAGCGGCCTTACCTTATCATTTGCATGTTATGCTTTGATTAGTTGAATGAATGACTTAGCATATTAGGCTTTTATTATATAGGATAACAACATAACAAAATATCAACATTGACCTGCTACTAAAGCTGACTTGCTGCTACTCACAGCAAGGTATTTTGGTCTTCCCTGCATCTGACTTTGAACCTAGCATTGTGCCTAAAACATTTCATGGGTTTAATGGATGTTTATTAAATAGTTTACATTCAAGTTTGAAAATCCAGACCATGTGAAGTTGTTTGTTTGTTTGGTGGGTTTTAACATTTGTTTGTTTGTTTTAACATTGCCAAGGGTTCCAGTGAGCTGCCTCCTTGCTTTGGGACACATGGCAATATAATATAGTAGTTAAGAGTATAAGCGTAGATTCAGGTTGCCTGGCTTCACTCCTTTCTGTGTGCACTTGAGAAGATTACTTAGCCTCTTTTATTAGGCCCAGGTTCCTCACGGAGTAACCATACTTGCTGTACGGAGTTGTAATGAGAAGTAGATGGGGATATCCACGCAAAGCTCTTAGCATAGCGTCTGGTCACAACTAGTGCTACTAAACATTAGTCACTATCACTGTGATTGTCAGAGTCTGAACAGCCAGACTTCAGCTATAGCTTTGATTAACAGAGAGATAAATTAGCAGTTTTCCCTCTTCAATTTCCCCTTAAAATATGTTTATATGTGTATGCTTTCTTTTGAAACTAATACACATAACATTACAAATATTCAAAAAATGATATGTAAAGAGAAATGTTTTAGCCCTGACCAGTTTGGCTCAGTGGAGAGAGCCTCGGCCTGTGGACTAAAAGGTTCCAGGTTCGATTCTGGTCAAGGGCATGTACCTTGGTTGCGGGCACATCCCCAGTGGGAGGTGTGCAGGAGGCGGCTGATCGATGTTTCTCTCATCAATGTTTCTAACTCTCTATCCCTCTCCCTTCCTCTCTGTAAGAAATCAATAAAAATATATTTAAAAAAAAAAAAAAAAGAGAAATGTTTTAAAGAGATTGGCAACTAAATACAATGTAGTATCTTTATCATGAATCCTTGCATATTAACATGTATTACTTTATTACATTCTAGCATATAATCCCCAAGTATAACTTTTTCCCCTAGCCTAATGCATCTTAAATCTTCATCTCAAAGTCAGGCAGTCCCTCAAAAGAGCTCCTCTAACTTTCACACCAACAGTCATTTAGAGTTCCAACTTAGTCTTTCCTCCTTGTATCATGAATATGTATCTTTTATTGAGTGCTTATGAGGCATGTGCTCTAACACACTTGATCCCTAATCCTTAAAACAACCTAGAAAAGTAGGCAACTCAAGGTGGTTGTATAATTTTCTCAAGTCACACAACAGATAGAGCTTAGATGTAACCCAATGTTTGTGTGACTCAAGAGGTGTCTTCTCTTGCAGAAAAGGCATTGCAAGTTTTTGTTTACCAAAACAACCTGTAAAAGAAATTCCTAACTGGGCATCACAAGTCACTGAGATGCCTGGACTGCAATGGAGTTTGGTGGACTGAGGGTGGGATTCTGTGGATTGGAATGATGCTAAAAATTAGTGATGTTCTTCCTCTTCCATTTTTCTGCTACTCCTCACCGCACAGTCTCCTCCTCTGTTTATCTTTATCTATGCTAATAAGCGGTCCAAAGTAGGAGCAGAAATGAACAAGATCAGCATGGGAAGCAGAGAGAAGTGCCCAGATCCTAAAATGACTCCTTTTGTCTCTTCTCCTTTTCTCTTTCTCTTTTTCTGATTTCCTTCTTTCTCCTTTCTATCTCTTCTGGTTTCTTTCATCCTCTAAATAAAGAAGGTGAGAAAAGGAGATACACAGGAAGGGAGGGAGGAAGGAAAGAAAATAGGAGTTGGGAGGATGGAAAAAATGGGGAGAAATACTGGCAGTGGTTAGGTCTTAGGGTACAAGTCAAGGTTTTCTTTCCTCCTTCTTTGCTGCTACCTTCCCACCACTGATTACGTCTCCAGTAATAGGACACCTCTAGTCTCAGTAAATGGTAACCAAGAAAGAGTGGGTAAAGCTACTTGTCAATGATGTTTGATCATTAAAGGATCTAGATGAGATGGGCTCAAATCCCTATTCCCAAGGCTTCTCCAGATCCTGAGGAGTTGATAGTCAGTTCTAACTTCCTGATTCCACTACATTTGGCTTCTCCCCTCCGTCTTATTATTCTTTCATCTCAGTTTCTGCATCTCTTTACACCTGGGACTCAGCCCCCTTCCTTGATGTTTATTATTTAAAAACTCCATTCTCACAAGGCCTCTTTGTGTCGAGTGAGCTTTACCGAAGGTAAGGACACATGAAGAATTACAGTGCAGCACAAACAACTGAAAATTGAATACAATACATCCCTGTTTTTAAAATGCTTGCAGCTGTACTAATTCTTGCAACCTTCTTTGAAATTCTTTTTTTTTTTTTTTTTAGAAAGATGAATTTCTGGAGAGATAGGACAGTGGTGATGTACAGTTGTGTGATAAAGCAAGTGTAACAAAATATTGATGCGGAATATAGATGGAAAGTAAATGGGTGTTCACTGTAAAAAATCTTTCAATACTGCTGTTTGTTTGAAAAAAAATTTGTTTTTGAAAAATTTTTAATAAAATATCGGGTGCGGGGTGGGGGGGGAAGAATCTCTTCTGTCTCTCTGCCAAGGCATCCAGTCATCTAGCCTACATACACTCCCTCTCTTCAAGTCTGGGTTTTCTCCACAGTAGGGAAACGCTGCCAAAATTTCTGTTCATTTCTAATGGAAAACAGTTCAACTTTCTTTATTGCATTATCTCCTACTATTCAGACCTTTATTATCTTCTCACCCAAGTTGCTTATAGTCTTCTCCTAAACGGAGATCTCCTTAAGAATTGTTTAAGAGCAGGAACTATCCTAAACATATGTATGTATTCTTTAGTGCATTTAATAGTGCCTGTCCATATGAGATATTGAATACACACAGGAGGGCATATGAAGCTGAGAAAAGTAGGTCTAAGTCCTGGATCTCTCACTAACTGTGTGACCTTAGACTCACTGTAGTAACTTCTCTGAGTCCATTTGCAAGTTTCCTAATCTGAAAAATACATATGTTTTTTTAAAAAATGCCTACCTGACAGGATTGCCATGAGAATTAAATGGAATAATGTGGGCTTTTAAAGATTATAACCAGTAATTGATCAATTGGATAATGAAAAGAGGGCAAAAACTGACAGTTGGGTGGGTCCCTGCCCTCCTGGCTAGCGAGCAACAGGCAGTACAGCCCAGCCAGGGTGGCTTAGTGGTTGAGCATCAGGAGGTCACGTTCGATTCCTGGTCAGGACACATGCCCAGGTTGTGGGCTGGAACCCCAGTGTATGGAGGCAGCCAATCAATGATTCTCTCCCATCATTGACATTTCTCTCTCTCTTCCTCTCTGAAATCAATTAAAATATATTTTAAAAAACCACCACAACAACAAAAAACAAAAGTTGCTTCATTTTTCTAATGTGGGAGCCCAATGGCCTTCCTTCTCCCATTCCCAGTTTCATCCACGGTGGCAGTCCTCTTAAATGAGCTACTGCCCAGATGGCTTCAGTGCTGCTACTTTCTGTAGTGTCCGTGTGGCACAAACAAAACGCAGGCATCCTTGTCAATGCAAACAATAGTATTGTGGATACCCAACTTCTCTTGGTCTTCAGCTTTGCGTCCTAGTGTCTTGGGTTCTAGTAGTTACTTCTAGAACCTCAATAAATGTCCTATTCAACATCTGTTACACTGTGAGAAATGAATTAGATCACTCAAGGGGGTTTTGGTTAATTATATTCATAGAATGTACAGTAGTATTTCACTGGGAACTGTTATCTTCCTCTCCACACACTTTTTTTTTTTTTTTTTTACCCATTTAAGAATTTCTTTACCACTTCACTTTTTTGAAAACAACTTAAGCATTCCTTGTCCTCTTTTTTCTTAAATCCTCACCTGAGAATATTTTTTCATTGGTTTTTAGAGAGAATGGAAGAGAGGAGGAGAGACAGAGAGAGAGAACTATCAATGTGAGAGAGACATCGATTAGTTGCCTCCCGCATGGGCTGATGCCCTACCCACTGAGTCAAATTGGCTAGGACCCTTGTCCTCTTTTAACTGATCTACTTCCTTAGCTGAAGGTGATATCAATAGGAATATATACATATATATGTATTTCAGAGAGGAAGGGAAAGAGAGAGAGAGAGAGATAGAAATAGCAATGATGAGAATCATTGATTGGCTGCCTCCTGCACACCCCCTACCGGGATTGAGCCCGCAACCCATGCATGTGCCCTTGCCCGGAATTGAACCTGGGACCCTAGAGTCCTCAGGCCAAAGCTCTATCCACTCAGCCAAACCGGATAGGGCTATAAATAGGAATTTAAAAATAATCATTTCCTTAGCAACTGGCAAATTTTGCAAATTGCCTCTTACTGAGTTTGGAATTGCAAAAATCATATACCACCAGCTGAATTTTGAAAGATTAGTTAATATCGGGATGTCTTCCAGAGCAAGTCATTTGAAACCAGTATTTAAACAGAAGAATATAAAAGATTTTAAGGACTCCCTAAAAGGGTTTGACCCAAATTGATTAATTATTAACATTTTATTGGTTTTCAGTAAATATTTTAGGAATTTTTATAGAGATTTTTATAAAATGCCAAAAATAATAATCAGTTATATAAAGTATGTTTTAAAAATATCGGATATAGTCTGGTCAGCATGACTCAGTGGTTGAGCCCTGACCTATGAACTAGGAGGTCATGGTTCAATTCTCTGTCAGGGCACATGCCCAGGTTGTGGGCTTGATCCCCAGTGCTGCCTGCAGTTGATCAGTGATTCTTTCTCATTATTGATGCTTCTCTCTCTCCCTCGCCCTGCCTTTCTGAAATCAATAAAAAATGTATCTTAAAAATATTGGGCATGATAATACTTACATATTCAATAATATTTAATGATTCTTTTTTAAGAAAGACATAAACATAAATTAAAAAAAATATTTTGCCCTGACCAGTTTGGCTCAGTGGATAGAGCGTTGGGCAGTGGACTGAAAGGTTTTGGGTTCGATTCCAGTTGAGGCATGAACCTTGGTTGCAGGCTTGATCCCCAGTAGGGGGCATCAGTAGGCAGCTGATCTATGTTTGTTTCTCTCATTGATATTTCTAACTCACTATCCCTCTCCCTTCCTCTCTGTAAAAAATCAATAAAAATATATTTAAACAAACACCTTTACTGCAACGTCTGCAAAACATCGGCAGTTTTAAAAAGTAATCCACACTCATAGGCTATTTTTCTTCTCTTGACTATAAAACACAAGTAGATAAGTACAATAGCCTTATAGTAAGGATTCAAGTTCATTGCATTAACTGTGTCATTAACACAAAATAGGATTTAAGGATTTCTTTTGTTTTTCTTCCCTGCTTGGCAGTGGCTTAAGCTGTCTTTTTCCATTCTTAATCAATTTGATTTTCCTTATAATCCCCGGAGGTGTGTTGAACTTCGCTTACCAGTGTTGGAAATGTAGCCTAATCAAGGAACTAGAACATCTCTGCTATCTTTGATCACTGTTCTTCATTTATTGGTATTCAAACTCCTGTTTATTGAGTGCCTGCTATAAGGCACTGATGCAGGTGCTGGGATTAGCAATAAGCAAAACAGAGAAGCTCTCATGGCTGACAACCTAATATACTGTATGTGTGAGTTGGGACAAGAGGGAAGACAGACTATGAGCAAATAAAAGGGTAAATATGTACCAGATAGTAAATTACTAGAGAAATGGAGAATAATAAAGCAGAGGAAGGGGACATAGGAAGTTAGAGCCATTTGGGGGAGAATTGCTATTCCGCATGCAACATCTGGGAAGACCTCACTGAGAAGGTGACATTTGAAAGGAAAAAGGAGTAGATATTCTGGAAAAACATGTTCCAGGCATAAGGAGCTGCTAGTACACCTCCTTGAAGCTCTCTCCTACTCTGAAATGTCTCCATCCACAACCCTGCCTCTCTACTCCTCTGTCCTCGGTGACCTTCAGTGGTGTTTCTCCTCTTCCTCTCTGGTGTGGAAACTGCTTTTTGCTCTTCTCTCTATAATAGCTCATCCATTCTTTTTGGTAGTGCTGTCAATTGACACTGATTAATTCACTAGAGGCCTGATACATGAAGAGTTGTGCAAGAATGGGCCTTCCTTCCCCTGGCTGCCGGCACCACCTTCGCTCTGGCCAGAGCAGTCTTTCTGCCTTCATTCCAGCCCAGGGCCACTTTTCCTCCTTCCCACACTGCCCATAAGCCCGAAGCAGCTGGGGCAGTGCGGAATGCCTGCGTCATCACTATGGCAACAACGCAAGCCTCCCACCCCGTCCCGTCCCTGGCCCCTCAGCTCCTGCATATGCAAATTAACCCTCCATCTTTGTTGGGTTAATTTGCATACTTACTCCTGATTGGCTGGTGGGCATCATGACAGTATGGTCATTTTTTATCTTTCTCTTTTATTAATATAGATTCTTTAAAATATCCATGCAATTGAACAGAATTTACAATTCTCAGGATGTCTGTGAACAACATATTAGATATCAACATAGATGGACCTGATTGGTTTCTCGCAGCTTAGAAAAAAATAAAAAGGCTGTAGAATTCATATTTTATCCAGTGGAAGATGTGCACCAGTCCAGAACCAGAATATCTCATTTTGAAAGATTAGATTTCAATGCTCTCCTTATTAATGCATTTCTGGAAAGGCTGTGATAGAGACTAAGATCAGGAAGGCTAATGTGTTATAACTGTAAGAACTAGCAAGTTTGGAAAAGATTTCAAGAAGTCATCTGGTTTATCTTCCTGCCTCTTGTCAGATCAGTGTTGAAACTGATCCAGGTCCCTGGAAAAATTTCCATGAGTGAAATTCTACAGTTTTTCTTTGTAGTCTGATTTAGTGAACTGAGCTGACTTCAAAGAAAATTAATTCACGTAAATAGCACTTTCTGTTCATGTTCTTACTCCCTGTTTCAGAGTGCTTTCCTCTTCACACATGCAAACTCTGCAATGACTTCTTAAGTTGTTAATGTCCATAAAACCTTACTTGTCCATAGATGCCACTGCTATTTTCCACCTCTAAATTAATATCTATAACATTTGGCATTAATGGTGAATTACCATTCCTCCTATAAAGTTGCATTATATGCTTTATTCAATATTTCATGACTATAAATATTGTGTTTCCATTCATACCTTCACTTCCATAAGGACAAGAACTGGAGCTTAAACATCTTTTTTTCTGCTTTAGCAAAGTACATCTTTGTTGGGTTAATTTGCATCCTTACTCCTGATTGGCTGGTGGGCATCATGATGGTACGGTCATGGAAGAATATAAGACTCTTACTATAATAGTTGGTTATATTACACAATAA
>PVJC01042728.1:0-14825 GCA_004026665.1 Murina feae
AATGTTTTTCTTCAGATTGTGAAGGAATTCTTAGTATTTTATATGAAATTTGAAACTATTCTAATTTTCAGCACTTTGCATTTCACTTTTCTCTCCCCATGAAAGCTTCTGCAGCCTTTTTGTTTAAAGCTTATTATAGAATTTTCTCTTCGTTGTACCAGTTTTCTAAAATGTTATAGTTGTGAAATGAATGCACTTTTTTGTGCGTTCCATGGGACCTTTCCATTTGGTAACATATCCTTCAGGTCTGAGAAAGTTTCTGATACTTTTTGTGTAATTTCCTTGCTTCTGTGTATTTTGTTCTGGAAGTTCAATTAGTCATTGTCCTCCTGGACCTGTTTTATTTCTCCCATTTTTTATGTTGTTGCAATTCTATGCTTTACACTTTCTGGGAAATTAACTTGATTTCTTAAATGTTTAAAGATTTTCATTTCAGTTCTCATACTCTCTTATTTACAATACCTTTTTTTATCTCTGTTGTGTTGTGTTTTTTTTTTCACAGAATCCTAGTGGTTGTTTTTTCTTTGTTTTGTTTTTTGTTTTTCTTTAATTTTTATGGACTTAAAGTTTTCTTTTTGAAATTTATTTCTCTTTGCTTTATCTAAGGTATTCTCTTTGTATGTTTTGGTTTCTTTCATTTTAGGCGTTTTCCTTAGCTCTCTTGTGATCCTTGTGTGTTCAAATTTTGTAAGAGGCAGAAAGTTATCACGAGTCTTTATGAATTTGGCTGGGACTTGGTAGCTATTGAAGGTTCTCACTGAGGAAAGATTTGGCTGGAGCACATATTGGAGGAAAAAACCCTAATGTGCATTTCTTAGGTATTTGGAAACTTTTCCTATTGGGCTAACAAGACTTCAGTGCAAAGGATTTTTCAGTCTCATACCTCTAAGTCACTGGTTTTAGGATGTGGTTGTTACTAAAAACCAGTAGATGGAAGCTGCAGGTGCTGTTGAGCATTCATCAGTGCACTGGACAGCCTCCCACAACAAATCCTGCTCCAGGCTGTAAGTAAGCCTGATAGCCAATGCTTGGAAAAGCAAGTGAAAGAGAGTTCAGGAATATCAATATTCAAATTTTGTTTCATCTGTAATGCACTTACCTTCTACTGAGCCTGATATCCACTAGTGTAGAGTTCTTCTTTATTGCCCTCAATAGAACCTCTTGTCTTTTGATGGAGTGGAATAGAGGCTTTGGTTTAATTTTAACTCTTTTAGTGCTGCAGGTCTTTTGGAAATGGCTTTGTCAATGAATTCTATCCGAATTAAAACACTGGTTGTTAAGTGACCATACTGTTATATGTTTATTGGACAGGATTTACTGATGGATCTGAATAGCTTTGCACATTTTACTAAGTGCTTACATGGGAAAATAATACAAGTTGGGATTGTAAACTAGAAGGTAGATGAAATCTGAAATCAACAATTGTTCCCCAATTCTTTTCTTTTAGTGTTACTCCCCCCCTTTCAACTCCCAAATCATGCCTTACGTGCCTATATTCAAACAATCATGTGTTGGGGTTGCTAGTTTTCCCTAAATTCTTTTTCCCCTTATTCTCACATAAGTCTCCCAGTCTCTTTCCCACCTCCAATAAGAACAACATAATTTTAGTTGTTTACTGCTTCCTTGATGGATATGGGAACAGAGATCAGTATGAAGTTTTGACCAAAAAGTTGATGACGGTCTTGGCAAAGTTCAAAGAGTGATAGCTTTTCTTTTAATGTCTGTTGGATCAGTAGTTAGGGTCCTCCTTTTATTTCTGATATTAATCATTTGTGCTTGCTCTTTTTTATTGTTTTGTTTTAACCTGGCTAGAGGTTTGTCAGTTTTATTCATTTATGTATTTAGCTTTACCAGTTTTCATTTTAGGCTGAATGAGTTTTTCATAATTTCTTTTTGTGATTGAGTTCTTGTTTTCAGTTTCATTGGCCTGTTCTCTAATTTTTTGTTATTCTTACTTTGGATTTATTTTGCTTTTCTTTTTCTGATTACCTAAGTTGGAAACTTAGACTATTGATTTTAGGTCTTCTTTTCTGTTCTCATATATGCATTCAGTGCTATAAATTTTCCTCTAAGGACTGCTTTTGCTACATGTCATACATTTGATAACTTCTATTTTAATTTTTATTTTATTTACAATTCTTTTTCATAATTTCTCTTATTTGATCTATGCTTTTTATAGAAGTGTGTTGTTTAAGCTCTGCATTGGGGGATTTATCAGCTATTTTTCTGTTTATTTCTACCTTAATTCTATCATGGTGTTAGAGCTACTTTATATAATTTCTTTCTTTCTTTCTTTTTTCTTTTTTTTTCAAATATAAGGTGTTTGGGGTTTTTCTTGCCCCAAACAGTGGTCTATCTAGGTGAATGTACCATGTCAGTTTGAGGAGAATATGCATTCTTTTCTTTTTGGATGCAGTATTCTGTAAATGTCAATTAGGTCCTTTTGACTGGTAGTCCTGTCCATTCCAAGTATGTCCTTAGTGATTTTCTGTGAATTGCTGTTGGAGGGATATTGATGTCTTTCAAGTTAAAGTGGATTCATCAATTTCTTCTTGCAGTCGTATCAATTTTTGTTTCATATACTTTTATCTTTTGTTGTTAGGCAGTTGTTAGCCACTCACACATTAAGAATTGTTGATTTATTAGAGAATTTATTCCTTAATCATTATGTAATACCTTCTTTAATCTTAATACTTCTCACTCTTATACTTGCTATATCTAAAATTATACATTGCTTCTTCAATTTTCTTTTGATTAGTGTTTAACTCCCCCCCATTCCTGTACTTTAATGTGTTGTTAAATTTAAAGTGTCTTGTAGACAGTATATACTTGTGTCTTATTTATTTATCTACTATGACAGTCTCTACTTATTAATTGGTGTTTTTAGCCCATTAACATTTAAAAGTCATACTGACATTGTTGGATTAATATCTGCCACATTATTGCTGTTTTCTCTGTGTTGCCTTTGTTCTTTTTTCCCCTATCCTGGTCTTTCATTTTCTGCCTTCTCTGATTTTAGTCAATCATGTTATATACATTTTTTTCCTCTCTCAGTCCACAGTTCCAGCTCTTTAAAAACAAAAATCTTGGTTAAGTGGTTGCTATAGGGTTTGCCATGTACATATATAAGAAATCCAAGTCTATTTTCAAATAACACTGTACCACTTAACAAGTAGTACAGGTATCATATAATAGAATATTGCCAGTTCCTTGCTCCTATCCCTTGTAATTGTCTTTACTTGATCAAATGCATTCTTTATTTCTGTTTTATTGTTTTCAATTTCTGGTATTTTCTTTTGATTTGTTCTCAAGAGTTTCCTTCTCTACTTACATTGCCCATCTATAATTGCAGGTTATTTGCTTTTTTCATTAGAACTCTTAGCATATTGAATTCCCAGTCTTAATTTTAAAATTGTTGCCATTCCTAAGTCTTATTGTGTCTTTTAAATCTCTTCAAAGTATGTTTATTTTTAGTTTTAGTGTGCCTTAGAATTTTTTTATTGAAAGCTAGACAAGATATATTCTGGTATAAGAAACTGAAGTAAATAGGTCTTTAGTGTAAGATTTTTATGTTCTCTCAGCTCCAAGTTAGACTATCATAACCTGTTTGGAATTTCCCTACAGATTTTTAAAAATAAGGTCTGAGAGTTGTTCTTTTAGTTATAAAGAGGAGCTCTATTGATGTGATGGTATGGCACTGAGCTAATATGACTTAATAATTTTGGTACTTACCAGCAATAGTTAATAAGGCAGAAGAATGTTAAAAAGTGGAACTTTTCAGTTTGCTACATTAATGTAGTAGAGCTTAATCTATAGTTTCTTTTTACCCTTTGTCCAGTTTTATTAATGAAGGTTTTCTCAAGTACATAAAATAAAGTAAAATGGCCTGCATATTTATCTTGATACTGGAACTGTTTAAATTCTTCTGAACCCTGTTTTGAATGTTTGGTTAAAAATTAAATTCCCAAACCACCTAGGGCTATTGCCATTGTTGTGCATCGTTTTTAACACCCTTTCTAGTTCTTTCATGGTGACTGATTTGTTCAGGTTTTATGCCTCTACTTTTCATACTTTTTATTGTTTATTTTATTAAAAATTACTTCCTCAGTCCAGCTGGTGTGGCTTAGTGATTGAATAAAGGAGGTCATGTTTTGATTCCAGGTCAGGACACATGCCCAGTTGAGTCCCTTCCTCTCTGATACCAATAAAAACATTTTGAAAAATTAACTTTATCAGTTTTGTGCCTTGGTCTTTATTCTTTGTTATGCACTCATTTGTTTTATTTTATTCCTTTTCTAGCTTTATAGATTACATGTTGCAAATATTGCATTTTTTTTTATTTAGTAAGTTGGTAAGTTTAATACTAAATACTTCTGCATGGAGTTATAATTTTGTCTACACAAAATTATTCCTCACCTACCAAGCAATTCTAGGACAGTGGTTGAGTGTCCTAAATCCAACTTAATTCTGAAATTGTTTACCTGAAGATAGCATAGATTCAAGAAATAACGGGCTCAGTTCCACAAGACTGTCGCAATCTCCCAGCCCCTTCAGACACCAGTCGCAAGTCAAATTGGTCATTTGTGTTTCTGACCAACACGTTTAAAGTACCCACTCATTGCGTTTGATAAATTTGCTAGACTGGCTCAAAAACTTCACAGAAGCATTTTACAATCTATAATAATAAAAACATAATATGCTAATTAAACTGGATGTCCTTCCAGACGTCTTTCCTCCCGCTGCCGCAGCGGCGGGCAGGAGCCAAGGCAGAGGCGGCGGCAGTGGGGGCCAAAGCCCTTACATGGATTTGGTGCATCAGGCCTCTTTCATGCATTGGGCCTTAGTTTATTATAAAAGGACTAGTGGTCCAGTGCATGAAATTTGTTCACGGTGTCGGGGGGTGTCCCTCAGCCCAGCCTGCATCCTCTCCAATCTGGGACATCCCTCTCACAGTCCCGGACCGCTGGCTGCTAACTGCTCATCTACCTGATTGCCTAGCCACTTTGGCCAGCCAGCCTGATTGCCCCCTAACTGCTACCGTCACCCTGATTGATGCCTAACTGATCCCTTCTGCCCCGATTGCCCACAACTGCTCTCCCCTGCCGGCCCGATCACTTCCAACTGCCCAATCATGCCCAACTGTCCTCCCCTGCCAGCCCTCCTCTGCTGGGACTGGCCACCTCTACGCCATGTGTAGCGGAACCCCCAGGCCTCACAGCATAGAGCAGCCACCAGGCCCCGCCTCCGCTGTGCGCCCAGCCATCTTGTGGCAACATGGCACGCAAGGGCCACCTAGGCTTTTTTTTAATATAGATATAACTTGAAAACAGCCAGATGGAAGAGATGCATAGTAGGGTATGGTGAAGGGGCATGGAGCTTCCATACGCTTTCCGAGCATGCCACTCACCAATATTTCCGCTTGTTTACCAACCCAGAAGTTCTTCAAACCCTTTGGGATTTTAATGGAGATTTCACACAAGCATGATTAGCCAATTACACTTTCTTAAGAGAATGAGAACAGGGTTAAAAATTCCAACTTTCCAATCATGATTTGCTTTCTTATGACCAGTCCTCATCCAGACCTATCCACAAGCCCACTAAGAGTCATCTCAAATGGAACAAAAGACACTCCTCTATCACCCAAGAAATTATAAGCATTTCAGGAGCTCTGTATCAGGAATCTGGGGTAGAAAGCAATGTATATTTTCTATTTCAACAAATATAGTCATGCACAGTTAATGAGAGGGATACATTCTGAGAAATCCATCTATAAGTGATTTCATCATTGTACTAACATCATAGAGTGCACTTACACAAGCCTAGGTGGGTATAGCCTGCTACATAGATAGGCTATATGTGATAGCCTGCTGTTCCTAGGCTACAACCCTACATGGCATGTTACTATACCAACTATTGTTGGCAGTTGTAAACCAATAGTGGTAAATATTTGTGTATTTAAACATATCTTAAATACTAGAGGCCCGGTGCACAAAACTTTGTGCACTCGGGGACGGGGGGGGGGGGTCCCCTCTGCCCGGCCTATACCCTCTCACAGTCTGGGATCCCTTGATGGATGTCCACCTACTGGCTTAGGCCCGCTCCCCGGGCCATTGGGCCTAAAATGGCTGACAGACATCCCTCTGGCAGCCCGGGAGCCCTCAGGGTATGTCCACTTGCCAGTGGGGAGCAGGCCTGAGCTGCAGTCAGACATCCTTAGCACTGCTCAGGAGGCAGAAGAGGTTCCCACAACCACCTCTGTACTGGCAGCCTTCTGGCTTGTGGCAGAGCAGAGCTCCGCCTGAGGTAGTGCCCTGACCACCAGGGACAGCTCCTGCATTGAGCATCTGCCCCCTGGTGGTCAGTGTGTGTCATAGTGACCAGTCATTCCCAGTCATTTTGCATTTAGGGTCAATTTGCATATTACCCTTTTATTCTATAGGATTATATAGGATAGAGGCCTGGTGCATGGGTAGGGGCCGGCTGGTTTGCTCTGAAGGGTGTCCAAGATCAGGATGGGGGTCCCGCTGGGGTGTCTAGCCAGCCTGGGTGAGTGGTTGATGGCTGTTTGCAGGCTGGCCACATCCCCTTCAGGATGAGGTCCCACTGGGGTGCCTGGCCAGCCTGGATAAGGGGCTGATGGCTCTTTGCAGGCTGGCCCCCCCACCAGGGTGCCCGGCCAGCCTGGGTGAGTGGCTGATGGCTGTTTGTAGGCTGGCCACATCCCTTCAGGGTGAGATCCTGCTGGGGCGCCTGGCCATCCTGGGTGAGTGGCTTATGGCTGTTTGCAGGCTGGCCACAGCTCCTATTGACCCAACGTCCCAGCGAGGCTGCCTGGAATTAGGTTTCTGGGGTTTATTTATCTTCTAATATTAAAACTTTGTTGCCTTGAGTGGAGGCCACAGCCTGCCAAGCAGGCAGTTTCCTCGATCGCTGGTGAAACGAAGCCTCCTGTGTGCTTCAGCTCCGTGGCTTCTATAATTGAAACTTTATTGCCTTGAGCGGTGTCCACAGCTGGCCTAGGCACACAGTTTCCTCCATCACTGGTGCAATGGAAGCCTCCTGTTCACTCTAGCTTTGTGGCTGCCATCTTGGATGGGTTAATCTGCATACAGTTGCTCTGATTGGCTGGTGGGCATGGCTTAGGTGTAATGGGTGAGGGTTAATTTGCATATCACTCTTTTTTTAGATAGAAAAGGTACAGAAAATTATAGAAAAGATAAAAAATTATATACCTATCTGAGGTAACTTACTATGAATGGAGCTTCTGGAACTGGAAGTTGCTCTGCATGAGTGAGTGAGTGAGTGATGTATATACTGCACACTACTGTAAACTTTATAAACATGTGAAAATGAGGGAGTTATGTGTGGTGATCTTGATAAAAAGTGAGTCTGTAACTTATGAAGACACTTTGGATATTTTGTTACCTTAAAATCATCATCATGAATAGTTATCTTGAAATGCAAAGAATACCTTAAGTTTTTTTTTTAGTATTTTCCTGGTTTGAAGTCTGAAAAGGATAAAGTTTTCCTCTGTAGTGTATGATATATAACAAAAAAATCTAAGATATATTTTTAAAGCATTAATAAGTAAAAATTTAGCTTTTCCCTAAAACACATCCAACTATTTTAAGATATTAATACAGTATGAATGTTTGAACTCAAATGTCTGCCTTGGCAGTTTACCTAAGCATGTGGATGGGGGCCAGAGGGGGTTGTGGGGTGGTCATGTAGGTGTATACATTAGTAAGCACAATTTTCTTAATCTTTATTGTTCATATTATTACAGTTCCTCTTTTTCCCCCATAGCTCCCCTCCTCCCAGTTCCCACCCCACCCTCTGTCCTTACCGCCCCCCCGCTGTTCTCATCCATGTGTGTACTATTATTGTCCAGTCTCTTCCCGCACCCCCAACACCCTTCCCCCCCCCGAAAATTGTCAATCCAATCCATTTCTATACCTCTGATTCTATTCTATTCACCAGTTTATTCTGTTCATCAGATTTTTTATTCACTTGATTTTTAGATTCACTTGTTGATAGATATGTATATGTTGTTCATAATTTTTATCTTTACTTTTTCTTCTTCCTCTTCTCAAAGGATACCTTTCAGCATTTCATATAATACTGGTTGGGTGGTGATGAACTCCTTTAGCTTTTTTTTGTCTGTGAAGCTCTTTATCCAACCTTCAATTCTGAATGATAGCTTTGCTGGGTAAAGTAATCTTGTTTGTAGGTTCTTGTTATTCATCATTTTGAATATTTCTTGCCACTCCCTTCTGGCCTGCAAAGTTTCTGTTGAGAAATGTGCTGGCAGATATATGGGTGCCCCCTTGTAGATAACTGACTGCTTTTCTCTTGCTGCTTTTAAAATTCTCTCCTTGTCTTTTGCTCTTGGCATTTTAATTATGATGTGTCCTGGTGTGGTCCTCTTTGGATTCCTTTTGTTTGGGGTTTTCTGCCCTTCCTGGACTTGGAAGTCTATTTCTTTTACCAGGTAGGGAAAGTTTTCTGTCATTATTTCTTCAAATGTGTTTTCAATATCTTGCTCTCTCTCTTCTTCTGGCACCCCTATAATTCTGATGTTGGTACACTTGAAGTTGTCCCAGAGGCTCCTTACACTGTCTTCATATTTTTGGATTCTTTTTTCTTTTTGCTTATCCATTTGGGTATTTTTTGTTTCTTCGTATTTCAATTCTTTGACTTGATTCTTGCGTTCCCCTAATCTGTTTTTGGATCTCTGTATAATATTCTTTTATTCAGTCATTGTATGCTTAATTTCTGGCTGGTCCTTTTTCATATCCTCGAGGGTCTCATTAGATTTATTGAGGGTCTCACTGAATTTACAGGCAGTTTCTAGAAAGTTCTTGAAAAACCATAAAACGGTGGTTTTGAACTCTATATCTAGTCATTTGCTTTCCTCCATTTTTGTCACTTGTGATCTGTTTCTTTGTCTCTGCTTGGCTGCTTCCCTGGGTTGATAGAGTGGTTTTCTGTGTTAGGTGATCACTGAGAAGAAATGACCTTCAAGCCACTTGGTTATGGGAATCAAGTGCGTCTACAGTGGGAGAACTTCTGTGCTGGAGACACCCTTATGGGGCAAGAGTTGTTTGGGTATGATGGCACTTGTATCTCCTAGGAGGTGCTATTTTTAGCTTCTGCCTGGGGCTTCCCAGCCTTTTATATGCAAAAGCCTCTACAGGCAGCTTGGGTGGGGCGGGGTCTCAGGGAGTGTACAGGGCAACCAGCTATGGCTGCTTCTCAGCCCTGCCCTAAGAGGCACCGGGTCTCAAGCAGCTCTGGAGTTTCTCCTGGCGCCCGACGGGTGCCAGACAGTCCAGCTCCTCCCCGTATGATTCTGAGTCTCCAGAATCTCGCCTGGAACTGGAGTTCAGAGCCGTTGGGAGCTTGTGCTTCCCTCTGGTACGAGATGCTTCCAGCTGTTTCCGGGAGCCCTTTCTGCCAGACCCTTCGTGTACACCTCCGTACCTCTGCACTTCATTTCCACACCTCCTCTGAGTCTCAGTCTCTTTCTAGTTGTAGAATTTCCACTCAGCCAGCCTTCCTGTGGGTCTGGGTGGTGTCCGTTTTTTCTTTTTGTTGTTTTAAAATAGTTGTGCACGGCCGCAATTCCAGTGTGCACCTATGCCGCCATCTTGGTTTCTCCTCGTAAGCACAATTTTTGAACATAATTTATTTGGCCCTAGTATTCAAATTGCAGGAATCTGGTCTCCTTATGTTTCCTGCACATGCTGAAGAGTCTCATTAGAAACAGTATACTATTAAAGTTTTGGCGGAAAATTCTTAGATTTTACATTCACATTGATAGAAATTCTCAAATGGTTTCTCTCTGAGGCAATGCTATTTTCAATGTTTTCCTTCCAAAAATAGTTTAATTAACATTTGCTAATTAATTCACTGGAGTTGTAGCATATCATATTTACATAACTGTGTAAGTATGTCAAAAGAAAGAAATTATTTAAATAATGGTAAGGATTTTATTCAGTTATTCTCAAATGAACATATGCCCTGGAGTAATAGTGCTTGCAAGAAAGTACAATACAGTACATTATGAGTTCAGGGCTTTTGATTCTAATATTTACCTTGCTACGTGTAAATGCTCCTTAATTCTAGCTGGCTGAAAAACAACTTAAATATATTCTTACCTCAATGTTATCTCAAATACCAATAACTAAACATGGAAAGCATCTACAGATCTCTCCTAAAATACCTTTTGTTTTACATTATTTCCTTGTCTTATCAAGAATACTAGTGGCCCAGTGCACAAAATTCGTGCACATTAAAAGGGGGATTAATTAGAGGAAATATTTTAATATTGCTACTTGCTCTTTCTCTGTAATAGAAGTGTGAGAGATTAAAGAAAATTAGTAAAACGTGTATGGAAATCTTCCTCCTGTCAGAGTCTGGGGTGCACCATGGAACCCAGAGTCAAGTCTTCAACCACTCACGTGCACCTCAAAATCGCTCGAGACCCAAACCTGGACTTCCCCCTTCATTGGGCTAGATCCAGACCTGGCCGGTCCCACCCTGTCAAGCCCTGCCAGGTAGGGGGGTACAGCCTCAGGTCCCCTGTGTGCCAGGGCAGGGGGACACGGCCTGAGGTCCCCCATCAAGCCCTGCTGGGAGGAGGGAGTGGCCTGTGATCCCCCAGCCTGGCGCCGGGGCAGGGGGCACAGCCTGAGGTCCCCTGGCCTGGTACTGGGGTGTGGGGCATGGCCTGCAGTCCCCTGGCCCAGCTCCAGGGCGGAGGGCACACCTTGAGGGCCCCCTTCAAGTCTCGCTGGGTGGGGAGCACAGCCTCAGGTTCCCTGGCCTGGGGCCAGGGTGGGGGCATGGCCTGAGGTCCCCCAGCCTGGCACCAGGGAAGAGGATGCAGCCTGAGGTCCTCTGGTCTGGTGCCAAGGCGGGGGGGAGCAGCCTGAGGTCTCCCGTCAAGCCCTGCTGGTGGAAGGCACGACCTGAGGTCCCCTGTCAAGCCCCGTGCAGGAGGTGGGTGGGCGCGCAGCCTCAGGTCCCTGCTGATTGCTCCTTAAGGCTCGTTATGGGAACTTAGCCTCAGCTGTGGGCTAAGTCACCAGAGTGATGGTCAATTTGCATATTCCCTCTTTATTATATAAGGTTTTCCTAACTGGCGAGGCAGAATTCTAGCCTCTTGTCCATTTTTACTCTTTGATTAAACAAAATGTCTACTCTTCAGAATTAGATACTAGGTAAATAGTAGAATTCCTGTTATGTAAGTTAAATGGGGTCTTATAGTGGTATTATTTTCAATATTTCTGTAGTCATCATTAGAGAGTAATGTTAAACACTTTTATTTTAATTGACCAAGAATTCTAGTCACAAAGTAATATTGCACTCTGCTAAAATTTCAGATTTTTGCCCCTCTCACTTCCACTCATGCTATTGAAGAAAATAATGTTTATTTGTATGTTTTTAATTTTAATTTCTTTTCACTGATTTTATAAGAGTTTTATAAATAGTCTGTTAGTAAATTTAATCTTCTCTCATGTAAATTGTTTTTGGCAAGTTTGGAAAGTTGTATATTTTTAACTAATGGACATAAAACCCATTCATATTCTTTATAGAAATGTCTTTTAATAGATTAAATAGTCCTCTTTCTAAGTGTTACATGTAAATAGGTGAGAATTTTTATAAGTTGTTAGATATAAAGTCAGTGGTGGTCGGTTTTCAAGGCAAGGCATTTAACCCTTAATTACTGGTAGATTGCTTGCATAGTGTCTTATGGACTAGACAGAGTTCATGCACCTGGAAAGTCCCCAGGGCGAACAGGATATTGGGGAGGGACCAACTGACAGAGGAACTTAAACTGGGATGGGAAAGGAAAGAATACCCTATAAGGAAATAATGAAACTTAGGTGACATCTGTGAAGATTGTACACCCATAGTACTCAGCCAGTGAAGAACTAGGGAAGGGATCTGTGCACTAGGGAATAAAATGCTCTTGAACTGCTTTGGGTATGCCTTCCCACCAGATATCTGATCTGGCAAGACTGACATTAAATGCCTTGCTTTCATTGTACTTAGTGTCTCCATGTCAATTTTTAAAAAAATTTTGGACTGGTGAGTATATTTCTAACATAGATTTCTTTCTTACATTTGTCTTGTTCTACATAAGGGATTTTTTAAAAAATTTTATGTTTAGTTGCTGAGCAGAATGCTTTTGACAGGCAACCACTGTTCATTGTAGGAAAGATCTGCAATTTATTGGGACACCTGCATTATATCTCTTTTATTTAAAACACTGAAAACCTTTATTTAAAACCTTTAGGTTTAGCAAATCACCTGGATTTGTAACTAAAAGTTTTGAAATATTCTCTTTACCTGAGAGGGTTATTTTGTACTACTTTGGAGTCCGTTGATATGCCGGGTAGGAAAAACTATTGTATCTTTGACCTACTTGAACAGCTTTGAAACTAAATAAAAAGGACATATTCTCATCTGTTTTCTCTTTTAACTACTTTCTTTGGTACATAGTTTTATAGCTCCTGCTCACATTATGACTGAGACTTCATCTAATTTCCCATTCTCCTTACATTGTCACTTTACTGACCCCATTTACTTGGAATACAAGTATATTCCTATAGGGCTTGCCTAAGGTGTTCACTGAAGTTAGTTTGCATTAACCAAAAACAAACTAATGAAACTAGCCAAAGATGCAAAGCTTCATTTGAAAGTCAGGTCATTTCATGGTACTTAATAAGATTTTAATAAAACTTGAAAAAATTTTATTCTGCCTAATCTAAAAGTATATTTTTTTATTTAGCTGAAGTACTTGGTTCTTTTTTTCAGTTTAACCCAGTAATTCCATTTATTTATTTATTTTAGCTTTAAAATAGTAATAGGAAAAACAATAAGACATGTATAAATACATGTGTGGGTAGATGTGTACTAAGAAGCATGTCTGTGTATGGATGAGTATGGCAAGTTGTTTTTGCTTATTTTAGCTGATAAATACTATGAAGAAGTTTGTAGAGGATCCATTTTGGTAAAAAAATAAAAATAAAAATGTGTGTGTAATATGTGACCTTGCTTGAATTCAGTTTTTCTAAATTTAACCAAATAAAAATGAGAATTGCTGAACTTTTACTATTTAGATGACCTAATATTTAAAAAAGTTCTTTTTCTATACTGAATATTTTAATTTTAAAAAGTATTTTCTTATTAATAATGAAGAAATTAGCACTCTTTTGCATTAACTACAGTTACCTTGTATAATTATTTTTACATTATCAAGATTTATATTTACCACCTGTTTTATAACTAAATTTTGTAGTTGTTTAGTTTTAATTATTTAATGGATTCAGAGCTCATCACCAACCACCACACCGTGTGTGTGTGTGTGTGTGTGTGTGTGTGTGTGTGTGTGTGTGTGTGTATGCGTTATGCGTTTGTACGTGCGCGCGTGCGTGTTTGTATTCTAAATGGCTGAATTTCATGATTGGGTTCCCTAACCAAAACTTATTTTTCTGTATTTACTGACTCTAGCCTAGTTTAAAGAGGTTGTTATCTTTACATGTGAATGAAATCTTTACTACGTATGAGTCTTTAAACTTGCTCTCAGAACTTTGAAAATATTATTCCATTGTCTTTCAACATTTATTTTTTTACCATGTAGGTTTTATTCTGGGGGGAGGCCTGATGAATTCTTGCTGTAGGTTTAAAATGAAACAACTGAATTATGATTGTTTGAGTTTGCTTCTTTCCTTATTTGATGTTTTGTGAGAATTTCTGGGCTTTTGACGATGGGATTAAAATTGGAAACTTTGCAGAACTCTTCTAGAATTTTCTAGTCTTTTATTTTTTTGTGGTGTTAACGTTTGATTTTTTTCTTTAATTTTACTATGTCTTTTTTCAGAGCTTGCTTTATTTTGGCAAAATATACATTACAAAATTTGTCATGCACATAAACATAAAATTTACAATTTTATTTATTTAATTTTTAAAATATATTTTATTGATTTTTTACCGAGAGGAAGGAAGAGAGATAGAGAGTTAGAAACATCGATGAGAGAGAAACATCGATTAGCTGCCTCCTGCACACCTCCTACTGGAGATGTACCCGCAACCAAGGTACATGCCCTGGACCGGAATTGAACCTGGGACCTTTCAGTCCGCAGGCAGATGCTCTAGCCAATGAGCTAAACCAGTTAGGGCAAAATTTACAATTTTAAATGTACAGATCAGTGATATTAAATACGTTGCTTACTGTTGTGCTGTCATCATCACCATCCATCTCTAGAACACTGTTCAAATTTTAAAATTAAAACTCTATACCCATAAAAAGTAGTTCATCATGCTACCCTGCCTGTCAACCCCTGGCTACCAAGATTCTGCTTTTTATCTAGATTTTTGACTATTCTGAGTATTTCATGTAAATGGAATTTTACAGCATTTGTCTTTTAGTGACTGGTTTAATTCATTTTGCACAGTGTTTTTAAGCTCCAACTCTTTTGTGGCATATGTCAGAATTGCCTCCTTTTTTAGAATGAATACTTCATTGTATATATCTAATATAATAAAAGAGAAACATGCAAATTGACCGTTGCCACCAGCCAATCAGAGCGGCTGTATGCAAATTAACCCGGACAATAGCCATGGAGCTAGAGCAAACCAAAGGCTTCTGTTGCAATTGCCTGCCTAGGCTGGCTGAGCCTCTGCTCATGGCCACACCCACCAGCCAATCAGAGCAGCTGTATGCAAATTAACCCAGCCAAGATGGACGCCAACAGCCATGGAGCTAGAGCAAACCAAAGGCTTCTGTTGCAACTGCCTGCCTAGGCTGGCTGAGC
>PVJC01042729.1:0-14783 GCA_004026665.1 Murina feae
AGAGGTGTGTGTGTACAGAGGTGTGGGGTGGGGAGTGATCTGCAGTTGAGTGTGTGTGTGCAGAAGTGTGTATGTGCAGATAGGTGTGTGTGCAGATAGGTATGTGTGTAGTGGTGTGTGTGTGTGCAGAGGTGTGTGTGTAGAGATGTGTGTGTGCAGAGGTATGTGGGCAGATAGGTGTGTGTGTAGAGGTGTGTGTGTGCGCAGAGATGTATGTGTGTGTGTGCAGAGGTGTGTGTGGAGAGGTGTGTGGAGAGTGTGTGTGCAGAGGTATGGGGTGCGGGGTGATCTGCAGTTGAGTGTGTGTGTGCAGAGGTGTGGGGTGCGGGGTGATCTGCAGTTGAGTGTGTGTGTGCAGAGGTGTGGGGTGCGGGATGATCTGCAGTTGAGTTCTTTAACCCCTGGGGATCCCTCTGATGTGCAGCCAAGGCCGGGAAGCAGCACACTGCCCGTGGCCCTGTGCGCCCCACTGCCGGGGCCTCCCGGGGGACTGGAGTCCTGTCTCCGGCTGTTTGTCCTGCTTCTGTGATCCCTTCAGGGCGCAGGTTTTGTCTCCTTCGCCTTCAAGTCACTGGAAACATAGCTCATGCCTTCCAAGACCCTTCAGCATCTTAACGAATAAATGAATGAGATACTGCTAAGTGGCTCCATCTCCTACCCATGAAGACGCTGGAAAGGGAGCTGAGGTGGAGGCGAGACTTGGTGAAGTAACAGATGCCGCAGAGCAGCCGCGCTGCGAGGCCCGGGAAGCCCTGTGCACACGCCCTGGGCACCGGGAGTGCTGGGCGCAGACACGCACTGGCCTCCGCAGGCTCCTCCGCGGCTCTCGCGGACCCGGAGGGACTTGGACGCAGTGGAATGCTGGGCACAGGGACTCCAGGTCCCTCCGGCGGAGACGGACGGTGCGGAGCTCAGTGCACGGCGCGGTGGGCCCGACAGGAACGCGAGGCCGGAAAAGGCCACGGGTGGGTCAGTCCTGCCCCGGTCCCGACCTGGACCCAATTCCCCCCAGGAGAGCCAGACCAGGGCCGCAGCCCGCAAGGTTTCCTGGCAGACAGGGTGCAGAAAGGCCCACCCCCAAAGGGACGAGCCCCACCCCGGCTGGAAGGTGCCCGGAGAGGTGACTGCCCTTACTTAGGACATGGGGAACGGTGACTCCTTTCTGGTTGCTGCTGTGACCAATGGCCACTAACGCAGTGGCTCAACCGCCCCCCCGCCCCGTTTATTCTCTCATGGTTCCCCAGGTCACACAGTCAGATGAGTCTCAGGGGCCGGCCTTGGGCTCCAGGGATCACTGGTTCCCGCCTCTGCAGCTCCTGACCCAGCTGCTCCCATCCCCGCCTGTCACCGTCTCCCCTGCTGTGGTCCAGGCCCCCTCTGCCTGCCCCTCACAGACCTTTAGGGACACCCTCAGGGCCACCTGGGTACCGCGGTGCACATGGCTGGAGGCCGTCATCCCACCGCTGCATAATCAGGTGGAGTAGGTTTGTCTACCAATGACTGCAACACAGCAGCAGCGATGCGATGCCCGAGGGAGGCACAGACACAGGTGTGTGTGTGTGGGGGGGGGTAAGTGCAGGATGGGGCCCCCACCGAGGGGGTGGAAGGGCCCTGGGGCTGGGGGCTGCATGTGGTCTTGGCAGATGGAAAGAATTTAGAAAAAGTGAAACTCCAAATACATCAGTTAAAAAGTAATAATCTTCTGGGTGGCAGGCTCCATGGCTGAGTGTCCACCTATGAACCAGGAGGTCACGGTGGGATTCCTGGTCGGGGCACAGGCCTGGGTTGCCGGCTCCATCCCCAGGAAGCAGCTGATCAATGATTCCCTCTCATCATCAATGTTTCTATCTCCCTCTTCCTTCCTCTATGAAATCAAGAAAAATATATTGTTTAAAAAGTCAATAATCGGCCCTGACTGGTTTGGCTCAGTGGATAGAGTGTCAGTCTGGGGACTGAAAGGTCCCGGGTTCAATTCCGGTCAAGGGCATGGACCTTGGTTGTGGGCACATCCCCAGTAGGAGGTGTGCAGGAGACGGCTGATCAATGTTTCTCTCTCATCGATGTTTCTAACTCTCTATCCCTCTCCCTTCCTCTCTGTAAAAAAATCAATAAAATATTTTTTAAATAAATAAATAAGTAAATAAAAATAAAAAGTCAATAATCAATACTCACTCCTTCCGTGGCACCCAGACCCACACCTGCCCAAAAACGAATGAAACAAAACATCTTTTAGAAGAAAAAATGCTATAGGGAGCGCATGCACCTGCGGGGCAGGGACCAATGTGAGGCACAGGCACTCGGGACCAGGTGACCTGAAACCACAGGAGACGGTACAGGAAGCAGGCCGCTGACGGGTTCACATAGATTCAGGTGTTAATGATTACCAGTACTTACACATCTAACTGTACGTAGTGCATGTAAAAGAAGCATGTTAAATGAATAAGAGTAAATCATTTCATAAATGTCTCCTGAAGGCAACCATTTACCTGATGAAAGAAAAATCTATTTAGATTCTCACTTAAAATCAGGAACCAAAATAAACTCCAAGGGAATTTCAAAATTAAATATGAAATATCAATATCTAATCTAATAAAAGAGTAATATGCAAATTAACTATCTCTCTGGGATGCCTAAGCCAAGCCCACAAGCCAAGCCACGCCCACCAGCCAATCAGAGCAGCTGTATGCAAATTAACCCAGCCAAGATGGCGACCAGCAGCCACGGAGCTAGAGCAAACAGCAGGCTTCTGCTCACGGTAACAATGCTTCAATTATAGAAGCCATGGAGCTGAAACAAACAGGAGGCTTCCTTACCTGCCTAGGGCTCAGCTCAAAGCAACAATGTTCCAATTATAGAAGATAAATAAACCTCAGAAACCTGATTTCAACCAGCCTCGCTGGGACCTTGGGTCAATGGGAGCTGTGGGCAGCCTGAAAGCCTGAAAACGGACCTCAGGCCCTCACCCAGGCTGGCCAGGTACCCCAATGGGGTGAGGGTCCACACAGGGGGGCTTGGCCAGCCTGCCAAACAGCCATCAGCCACTCACCCAGGCTGGCCAGGCACACCAGCAGGTGGACAATCCCTGAGGGGTCTCAGACTGCGAGAGGGCACAGGCCAGGTTGAGGGACCCCCCAAATGCACAAATTTTTGTGCACCGGGCCCCTAGTATAAGAAATAAAGTAGAAAGAGGTTTTTCAATTCACCATTATTAGAAGAGGTACCATTTACTAACCATTGAATGAAAACATTAATGTACGTTACCAAGTTAAAAATGCAAGTTTCCCAAAGTAAATGGGACAACATTAAGAGACAGAGATCATATTTGGGGGGGAAAAGTCACAGGAAATGCTATGCAGAGAAAGTACTGATATCCTTACATATAAAGAGGTTAATCAGGTTGGATTTTAAAAACCTGAAACTCAAGCAGATAATCTGACAGAGGATTTGAATAGGCAATTTCCAAAAAGGAAATAAAACTAATCAGCAAATGTGTGGAAAACGCCTTCCTTCACTATAATCAAGGAATGGGACTGTGAAAGAACAGTGAGGTAACCTTTGACCCCTGTCAAATTAGCAAGGATTTTAAAAAATAATAATACTCTCCACTGCTGAGGAGGGCCTGGGAGAGGGGTACTCTCAGATATTGCTGGGATTTGGACCTAATCCTTTCGGAAAGCAATTTGGCAAAGAGCCTTATAACATTTGTGCTCAAACTCAGTGAGTCCCCTTTTGAGATGGCGCCTGAGGAAATAATCCTGAATATTGGAAGCATTATTTATAACAGCAAAAAAAAGTCAGAAATAATCTAAATGTCAGACAAAAGCCATGATAAGAGTTATGTACATTTGCACCACTAATTATGATGTAACTTTTTAAAACAATATTTCTAAATAATATGCAACTATAAATAATGTGTTATGTTAATGTAAATGAAAAAAAACAAGATAAAACCATATATATATATATGACCTTTACATCTAGTTTGAAAACAGAGTAATGATTAGAAAGAAATATAAGAAAATATTAGCAATATGTGTCTTTGGATGGTGAGACCATGAATGAGCCATATATGGTGTATATATTTTTTCTTTTATTAATTCAAGAACTTTCTAATAAGATATCCTCAAACTCTTACACTATTTCACATAAGGTTTTACTAAAAACTGTCTTTTTAAATGTCTGAAATTAAGCTTTTATTTTCCAACTTAAGATTTTCAGGAAATACTTTATCCATTTTTTAAAAATGACTTTTGTTTTTAGTTTTGTGTAGTTGGCATGTAAGTAACACAAACACTTAGATTGGAATTTCCCTCAAGAAAACAAGCAGGCCACTTTCCTTCTAAGGTGGCAGTTGTCTGCTCCCTCACATTAAATCCCCTTCTAATCGACCACAGCCCTACCTGCTCCTAAATTCCCTATAAACTTTGAAATTCAAATACGTGATGTTTTAAATTAACCTAGCTTTTGGCTTATATCTAATCTATCTATACTAATAAAAGGGTAATATGCTAATTAGACCAGGAGACCTTCCAAACGTCCTTCTGGACAAAGCCATAGTGGCAGGGCCAAGGCAGAGGCAGTTAGGGGCAATCAGGCCAGGAGGGGAGGGCAGTTCAGGGCAAGCAGGCTGGCAGGAGGGGCAATTGTGGGCAAGAAGGCTGGCAAGGGGGGGCAGTTGGGGGCAATCAGGGCAGCAGGCAGATGAGCAGTTAGGAGCCAACGGAACCAGATTGCAAGAGGGATGTCGGCAGTTGGACATCCCCTGAGGGGTCCCAGATTGAAGAGGGCGCAGGCCTGGCTGAGGGACACACCCCACGTACATGAATTTTGTGCATTGGACCACTAGTCCTATCTAATAAAGACAAAATATGCCAATTGGTCATCACTTTGCAACAAAGATGGTGGTACCCACAGCCAATAAGGAGGGAGTATGCAAATTGATGCAACAAAGATGGAAGCAGCTGACCAGGATGCTTGTGTCATCACAATGGTGATGATGCAGGCATTCCTCCCGCCCTAGCCGCTCCGGGCCTCTGGGCAGTGCACACACAGGTGTGGAGCAGCCAGGGTGGGGTGGGACACCTGCTATGAGGGGTGGAGCAGGGGTGGAGGGAGCTACAGGAGGGTGGCAGGGCCAGAGCAAAGGTGGAAGGTGGCTCTAGGCCAAGTGAAGGCAGAAGGCAGCGGCCAGAGCAAAGGCCCAGATCTCAGATGCTGGAGAGAAGCTGGTGCCAGCAGCCAGGGGAAGGAAGGCCTATTCTTGTATGAATCTTCATGCATCCGGCCTCTACTATATATATAAAAGCCTAAGCAACCATTCAACTGTTTGACTGGTAGCTATGATGCACACTCACCACCAGGGGGCAGAAGTTCAAATCACAGGCATGAAAACATGGAACAGACTGATGAATCTCAGAGGGAAGGAGGAAGGGGGAAGGGGGAGAGGGCGGGAAGAGATTAACCAAAGATCTTATATGCGACTAGAGGCCCAGTGCATGGATTCATGCACCAGTGGGGTCCCTCCACCTGGCCTGAGCCCTCTCGCAATCCTGGACCCCTGGGGAAATGTTGGACTGCAGGTTTCGGCCTGATCCCCACAGGCCAGGAGGAGGGACCCCACTGGTGCACAAATCCATGCACCAAGCCTCTAGTTAGAGATAAAAGCCAAATTGATGCCACGATTTTAAAAAGACCCACAAATATATGTAATTCTAATCTGATTAGCAATTCCTTTTTAAACTGTTTGCTCATTGAAGATAACATTAGCAAATCAGCTTAAGATACAATTTTTCAAACCATCTTCATTCATCAAATGTGTCCCCACTGTTGGATCTGGCAAAGTGGTGTTTGAGGTTGAGGGAAGGAGGAAGAGAAGCAGGGTCTAAGGACCCAGCGAATTTGGAAGCCAGGGAGGAGTCTGGGCATGTGCGGAAAATCAAGCATCCTGTCCTGGAAACCAGGCTTGGGATGCAGCTGAGAACAGGGGTGGCCTGGAGGGGAGTGTGTTAGGAAAAGCAACCTGTTCCCTCTCCTGCACCCCATGGGCCCGAATCACCCCTACAGACCAGCCTCAGGCCTCTCCACCAGTCACGGAACCCCACTCTGAGAACCGGGAAGGGTGCCCTGGTCTCAGGTGACCTTGCCTTCGGGACACAGGGAAGACTTGGCATAGCTCCATGGACCTCTCTCACCTGGTTGGCAGCCTGGCTATTTCAGGCCACAGCTATGACCTGCTGACACCTTAGGACACACATCTCCACATTCTGGAATCTCTCTGCTCCGTCTATGGCCACACAAAGCTACTCGATCTGACCGTCAGATGAAACAACACAACACAGCTCCCCAGTCCTGCCCGTGTAGCCACAGGTGCTACGGCTGTGACATCGAACCGCGCCGGCCTCGCCCATTTTCACCGTCACAGAAACTTCTGGAAAGCATGGCCAGGCCTCATTCTTATTTCTACATAAGATGTAAAACTTAAGAGAATCTGACTTAAAAAAAAAAAAAAAAGCCACAACAGGGAAGAGGCTTGACTGCTGTTAGGATTTAATTAATTCAGTAAAACTTGCCTCCAGCTCCATCCGGATGAAATGCCCCCGGACTGTGGCCCGCGGTTACATGCAGACGGCCGTTTTGCTTACTGATCACACGTTCCCATTGATCAATGCTAAATTGGATTATTGTTACTTTTAAAAGCGCCTGAGCAGCAGAAAGTGGCGGCGGTGGCAGGCGCGGGGAGATGGATGGCAGAATGAACGGGGAAAGTGACAGAATCCCCCGCGGAATTGATCACTGTCAGCAGGTCCGCGGGCAGCTGTCTGCCCTGCGCGCCCACGGTCAGCATCAGAATAATGTTTAGACAAACACATTTGATTTCAGAGGTAATGGGCATGTCAACTAAATGACAAACCTCGGCGAGGTCAAAGGGAGAGCCATTTTTCAGACTTTTTCAGCCATTAATCGTCGGTTTGGGTAGCAGCGCGCTCATGCCGGCCGGTGTGTGCTCCACGTGAGCCTGCCCGGGACCCGCTGGCCGTGTGTCATCCCTGGGATAAAATTTCACTGGACGCGGAGAGTTCATCCTTTAAATATCGGCACCTCCCTGGGTTCAGAGTTTCGGTGGTGCAACAACAGGTCAACATGCGACAATCGTATGGGTCCTCGGCAGGACTCGGTTCCTTAGCACCCAGTGGGATTATGGGTATGTCGTCCGTTCTCTACGATGGAACAAAGCCCACCAGGTCCCTTCGTGACCGTCCACTAGCCTCTGAGGAATCACAATTGTGGTTCCAGAAATAAGATGTCACTGGGGAGTCACAAGTCCCTGGAATTCCAGCTGGGGCAGTTCACCAGGGGCGGGTCACGGTCACTGTGAGCTCTCCCTTGAATGTGTCACACACTAACTGTGACTTGGGAGGCAGATCAGCATTGATGGCAACTGTACTGAGAGCCCCCAAAATTAACCTGTTTTTCCCGATCGCTTTGTCCCTGAGGACGTGACCAATGAAAGCAGGTGGGAGTGGAATGAGGAGGAGAAATTCGCCTGCATCCGAAAGAGCCTGGGCCAGTGCTGCCTCTCCCAGAAGAATGCCTGACAGTCGCTGCCGACATATCAGAAGCCATCGGACTGCCAGACGCTCACCCCCATCAAGGCCCGGAAGTGAGAGCGCGTGGCTGCCCTCCGCGGTCTCCTGGAAAGCACGCCTACTGTATATGTGGTCTCACTTGCATGGAACAGCCACGGAGGCACTCACAGACCATGTGCACAGACCACGTGGGCTCCGGTCCTGGCTCCATTAGATCCCAGCACACCATCCGTGCGGGCAGGATAAGACTTTGAAAGCATGCGCAGTGCGGGAACTACCTCAGTCAGCTTGGGCCACCACAGCAAGGTACCAGGGAAATGTGGCTGCCACAACAGAAATTCCGTTTCTCACAGTCTCAAGCCCACAAGTCTACAATCAGGATGCTGGTGTGCTCAGTGTCGGGTGAGAGCTCTCTTCCTGGCTGGCAGGTGCTGTGCTGGCTTCTCTCTGGGTCCTTGCATGGCAACCAGAGAGAGGGAGCAAGCAACCGGGTGTCTCTCTTTTTATTTATTTACTAGACGCCCAGTGCACAAAATCTGTGCACTGGGGGGGGTGGTCTCTCAGTCCAGCCTGCCCCCTCTCAGTGTCCAGGAGCCCTCAGAAGTGAGAGGCGACCAGGCGATCAGGGTTAGGCAATGTCCCATCACACCTCTACTGCTGCCACTGCCAGCAGCGCAAGCCTTGGGCAGCCCTGGTTACCTGAGCCTCAGGCGGCCCTGGGTGTCTGGGCAGCCACCATCTGAGACCTGCCTGCACCTTGGGCCAGCCCTGGGCAGCTGGTGGACTGAGCGGACTGGGGGACTCCAGAGGCAGGCATGCCCCAGTGAGGCTGAGGGAACTGGGTGCCGCCATCTTGTGGCTGTGGGAGCCGCCATATTTGAGGGTGAGGCAGTCAATTAGCATATTCCTTCCTTATTGGCTGTAGGTGCTGCCATATTTGCAACAGTGTGAGGATCAATTAGTATATTCCCTCTTTATTAGATAGGATTTTTTTATTTTTATTGATTTCAGAGATGAAGAAAGAGATAGAAACATCAATGAAAGAGAATCATTGATCGGCTGCCTCCTGCAAGCCTTCTACTGGGGACTGAGCCAACAACTCAAGAACGTGTCCTGACCAGGAACTGAACCGTGACCTCCTGGTTCACAGGGCAACGCTCAACCATGAATCCCACCCCCCAGGTTCTGGTGTCTCTCTCTATAAGGGCACCAATACCACCATGAGGACTCCACCCTCGTGACCTCATCAAAGCCTAGTCATCTCCCAACGGCCACACCTCCAATACTATCCCTGTGAGGTTACAGGGTGGGGAGGACGGGGGGAAGGGGAGGTATGGGAGGGAAGGAGAGGGAGACATCTGCAATAGTGTCAACAATAAAAAAACTTAAATTTAAAAAAAGGTAAGAGCAGTTTTTTCATTTAAAAAAATTATACAATAAAATTAATCTTTGTTTCCCTTTGGTGACTAATTCTATGAATTTTAACCCCTGGGCTGCTGCCTAACCAACAGTCCAGACTCCGTCAGCCCAAGCTCCCCACTGCCCTCACTTCACAGTCCCACACCCTACCACTGCCCCTGCAACTACCGAGCTGTTCTCCAAATTGATTTGGATCTTTTTGAAAAATGTCATATAAATGGGATTATACGGTGCACAGTCTTTTGAAACTGGCTGTTTTTCACTCAGTATAAGACCTTTGAGGATCATCGAAGTCGTTCCTTTTTTTGTTTGCTTGCTTTTCTCAGTGACATGGTGTGGACACATCACCATGTGTTTTCTAGGGACATCTGGTCTACCTCCAGATCTTGGCAAGTATAAACAGAGCAGCTATCAACATCCAGGTATAGGTGTCATGGGAACATAAATTATCCTTTCTTTAGGGTAAGTACGTAGGCGTGTGGTTACTGAATCCTTCAATTTTTTAAACAGACAGAAACCTGTAAGTATCCTATCAACATAACAGCACATCTCCAGTTTTTTTTTTTCACATCAACCTCCTAAAATAAGAGACTAGCACCACTCAGAAAGTACCGTGCTCTACACGCTTGGAAAATTTGAGTTTCCGATACCTTCTGTGGTGTTAGATACTTTCATGGTATCACTGAGTATTTTCTCTAGATAGTCATGAAAAAAATGTCATTGTAGTACTTTTGCAAAAAAATAATAATTCAGTGATTCTATCGAAAGTTACTTATATCATCTAAGAAATATTCATTCCATTTCCCAAAATCGGTAATAATAAAAGCATAACATGCTAATTAGACTGGACATCCTTCCGGATAACCTTCCAGATGAAGCCGGGGCTGCGAGGGAGGCCCAGGTCCCAGGTGCCAGAGGGAAGTCACGCAGGCAGCCGGAGGAAGGAAGACCTACTCTTGCATGAATTTTGTACATCAAGCCTCTAGTAATAAAAGAAAGAAGAGCTGCATAGAAAGGGGTTTCGCCATCAGAGTCCACGTGAACCCGGGCCTGGGCCAGCCCCACTTAACACCCCTGTGCTACACTGTGCAAGGAGCACAGCCACCGCTGCTCCCAGTTCCCTCCCAGGCTTGGGGTGCCTTCTGGGTGACCCGAGGCCTGCAAGTAGCATGAGTTGAACAGGCCTAGAGGAAGCCACCCCCACTAGAGTTCTGGGGGCCAACCCACAGCTGGCACCTCTCACCCCAGCCTCATGGATCCCCTGGGCCCCAGAACAAGCTGTGCAGGTTCCCCAGGTGGAGACGCTCGCCTGACGTCACTGTACTCACAGCGGCTTCCACTCGGCCCGGTCCAGGCTCCATTATGCAGGCCCGTGGAGTGGTCTGCGCAGGAGGTAAGCCTCCTATTGATCCCCAGTCTCTGCGTAGCAACTGGTGGGTAGCAACCCATCGCCTCAGACGAGGGGAAGAGAATATTGATCCCAGGAAACTTAATATTATTAAAAGACAGTCGTATTAAATCTCTTTCCTGGACTTAGCTGAGCGCCGTGTGTGTTTTTTTCCCTTTCCCATTTTCAGAAAATCAATGAAGCGAATACTCTTGTTGGCTTCAGAGCTTCCACCACAGCAGTTTCTTGTCATCGTAGAACCTACAGGCAGTTTGTAGGCTCAGCACTCGGGGCCTGAGTCCTGGGCTGACGGTGAAGATACCGGTCCTCTATCCAGTTACCCGCCACGAGCGGGGGGAGGGCACGCCGTATTTAAATTACCTTCCCACCGATCTGTTTCTGTCCGAGTGTAAAAGTCTCCTGATAACGCTCAGCCGTAGCAATAAAACACCTCGGAGCTGAGCATAAAGTTCACTAAACAAGCGCAGTTTTCGGTCTAAGCGACGTCGACAAATAAGCCCAACAAGAGTCCACATGGGGGCGGGGTGTGGGGGGGAGCACGCCCAGTGAAACCCCAGGATCCGCTCTTTTATGCTGGAAGCCACATCGCTTTTCCCGTGGAGCGTCCACACCGCGGCCTTCCTCTCTCCAGGGGCAGCGGCCTCTGATCTGGGACCAGGCTGAAGCGTTTGGGGCCCCTCCAGGTGCCCGGGTTCTGATGGACCGGCTGCTGGGTCCTCACCGAACAGAACAAGACGGCACTGCGGCTCCACAGCCCGTGAGCCGAAGGCTGGAGTCCCCTCCGGTCGGGTGCCACGGCCTTCCTGTCATTCTGAGCCGGGAACTGGGGGGGACTGAGGGCGAGCATCTTCTCCAGGGACCAGCAGCGGCTCTACACAAGGTGGCCAGGCCAGGCTGGGGCTATGTGGACAGCAAACTGCCCAAACCCCTCAAAGCCGCCCGCAGCCACGGGCAGCCTACAATACAGGGGAGGAGGTAGGGTGCTCTCTCCAGCTCTTCCCAGCCCCTTCTTCTGGCCTCTCTCACGAGGGAGGAGCCAGCCTCCAGCCCTGCGTCCACCTGGAATCCCAGATGCCATGAATCTGTGGGCCCCCAACTGTTTGGGATCTGAATTCCCTCTCACGAGCCTCCTCCTCTTTCCTGCTTTCATGAAAGGACCCGCATCTCCAGTCTCACCCACGGAAGAACGGGAAGCAGCCTGGGCCCAGCGCTCAACACTCCTCAGGGATGGCTCCAACGTGACGCCACCCCCGAGGGCGCTGGGCTGCTCCCGCCTGCTCCCCAGGCCCAGCAAGGCCTTCCGACAGCTTCCCATGATCGGCACCTCCCGACCCTCCACTCACAGACTGAGCCTCCTGAGAGCCGAGCACAGCCTCAGGTCCTGCTGCAGACCACGTGGCTTCCCGCCTCCATCAGCACATGCCAGGCCTCGCACTGGGAACTGGGCACTGGCACTGGGCACTGGGCACAGGACGGTCAGACCAGGGGCAGTGCAGGCGCCCTGGGCCAGCCCTGGAGCAAAAGCTCCCGGTCACATTGGGTGGTCGTGAGAAGACCCAATTGGCTCAATGAGGAATGTTGATGATTTCCGCCATACATGCTGGGGAATGGAGGGGAAGGGGGTCCAGACCAGGGGGGACTTGGACATGCAACTGAGGCTGTTTGACTTGGTTTTCGCAGCCATGGGGAGCCATGGGGAACTGTGGGGAGCCATGGCGAGCCATGGCATGTCCCGAGCAGAAGAGGCCGAGAACAGCCAGGTCCACCTGGAAGCACCATCTTCCTCTCCCAGGCCACACACCTGAGTGACATCCTCAGGCGACTAGTCCCACCTCCTTGGTCTTTCACCAGAAAAAGAGATTTGAGGACAAGTGGTTCTTCACACGCCTCCCTCAGATGCATTTTGAATTTTTACAAATGCCTTCTCCTGGCTCAACAAGCATAAACGCCGTCTCAGAGACTCACAATATGTGAGTCGCAGTAGTAAGTAATTTAAATGGGTTGGTCCTTGCTCCAGAGGCTAAAAACAATAGAAACATGATACATCATCAGATAAAGTGCTAATGCATTAATGAGGGGACTTTAGAGAAATGCATTGATGAGGGTTCCAAGCACAAATGCCAGAAATTCTAATGCTGTTCCCAGATATGCTAATTGCCTAAAAGTAGAAAAAGAGGGATTAATGCCATGGGTTATCTCCAAAACGTCAGCATGGCCCAGTCCCTCCGCATCCCCCATCACAGTCTTTCCATAAATCTCCTGAAAGACTCCAGTGGCCTTCCAGGTGTCTTTTGCCTACACCTACCAGCCAGCTGGCGGCTTCCAACCCGCACACTCCTGGAACCCCCCCTCCTCCCTTGGACAAATCCCCTGGGCCCCCGACTCGAGCTCACATGTCACTTCCTTGCACCCTCATTGCCTCTCATCTCTTGTTCCAAAAACGAATAGATGGTTTTCTCCTCCAGCCCCCTCTGTTCTCTCTTTTCTGTGATGTGATGCTTATGACTCACTCTCCCCTGACACCTGTGTGTGTGTGTTTCTTGAGGTTTGGGACCAGGTGCTATTCTCCCCTGAGTCCTGGGGAGAGCAGCACATCTCCTGAAACACAGGACATGCTCCGAAAATGTTTGTGGAACCCATGCCCCCCCACACACACCTCATAAAGTGACATCTGACCCAAAATGTGTGCATTCCCAAGGTAACCTTTTCAGATCTGGGTGTCTGGACATCTTGCCTCACTTAAATCACCTTCATCGTTGCTTCTATCTGGTCTTCATAAGACTGAGCCACTTACAAGCAAAATTTGGTACAAGATTTTACCACTAACTAGATGCCTCCAGTTGCCAGAGGGAAGCTGGTGCCGGCAACCAGGGGAAGGAAGGCCTACTCTTGCACGAATTTGTGCATCAGGCCTCTAAAATATCTAATCTAATAAAAGAGTAATATGCAAATTAACCATCACTCTGAGACACCTAAGCCACGCCCACCAGCCAAGCCACTCCCACCAGCCAATCATAGCATCTGTATGCAAATTAACCCAGCCAAGATGGCAGCCAGCAGCCACGGAGCTAGAGCAAACAGGAGGCTTCCATTGCACCAGCGATGGAGTTGAAACTGGCTGCCTAGGCCTGCCGGGCCTCTGCCTAAGGCAACAATGTTTCAATTATAGAAGCCACAGAGCTGAAGAAAACAGGAGACTTCATTGCCTGACTAGGCCTCTACTCCAGGCAACAAAGTTTCAATTATAGAACATAAATAAACCCTAGAAACCTGATTCCAGCCAGCCTCGCTGGGACGTTGAGTCAATGGGAGCTGTGGCAGCCTGCAAACAGCCCTCAAGCTGGATAGGCATGCCAGCAGGTGGATATCCCCCAAGGGGTCCCAGACTGTGAGAAGGCACAGGCTGGGCTGAGGGACCCCCCCCCCCCACCAAGTGCACAAATTTTTGTGCACCAGGCCCCTAGTCTAATCTAATAAAAGAGTAATATGCAAATTAGGCATCACTCTGCTATACCTAAGTCACGCCCACCAGCCAAGCAATGCCCACCAGTCAATCAGAGCGACTATATGCAAATTAACCCAGCCAAGATGGCGGCTGGCAGCAACAGAGCTAGAGCAAACAAGAGGCTTGCTTGCCCCAGCTATGGAGGAAGCTAAACTTCCTGTCTGCCTACACCGGCTGTGGCCTCCACTCAAGGCAATGAAGTTTCAATTATAGAAGATATACCGTATTCTGGCATATAAGATGACTTTTTAACTCGGGAAAATCTTCTCAAAAGTCAGAGGTTGTCTTATACACCGGGTGTCATCTTATAGGGTGAGTGCTGAAACTTCCGAGCCGGACTGAAAAATCTGCGGTCGCCGCATACAGTGGGGGAGCTCAAAAACGGCCACACCTCCATTCATTTCAATGGAACTGGACGGAGACCACAAGTGTCAGCTCCTTTTTGTGCTGTATACGGTCTCCATCTGGACTTTTTAACCCAGGAAAATCTTCTCAAAAGTTGAGGGTCATCTTATACACCCAGTTGTCTTATATACCGGAAAATACAGTAAATAAATCCCAGATACCTGCTTCCAGCCAGCCTTGCTGGGGGCTGTGCCCAGCCTAAAAACAACCATCAGCCCCTCACCCATGCTGGCCAGGCACCCAAGCAGGACCCCCACCCTGATCCAAGACAACCGTCAGGGTAAACCAGCCGACCCCCACCCATGCACCAGGCCTCTATCCTATATAATAAAAGGGTAATATGCAAATTGACCCTAACAGCAGAATGACTGGGATGACTGGTCACTATGACACACACTGACCACCAGGGGGCAGACGCTCAATACAGGAGCTGCCCCTGGTGGTCAGTGCTCTCCCACAG
>PVJC01042730.1:0-14825 GCA_004026665.1 Murina feae
GGCTGAGGGACTTACTCCACCCCGAGTGCACAAATTTTTGTGCACCGGGCCCCTAGTATACTATATCCTCAAGTCTCCAAATCCTCACTCTCCTAAATCTTTACTCTCCTAACCTAAATCTCACTTGACAGCCTTACTTCTATTTCACTGAAAGTATATTCTCTCTTGAATATACTCTATGTAGGCTTTTACCTCTTACTTATCCATTGAACCTATTCTTGTCAAAGATACCACTCGCCTCCTTGATGTTAAGTCATAGTCTACATCTTATTGGATCTATCAGCTATTTTTTTTATTGTTGACACTATTATAGATGCTCTATATTTCCCCCCTTTTGTCCACCTCCACCCACCCTTCCTCCCTCCCCTCACTCTTTTCCCCCCTTCTCTGACCTTCACAGTCTTCTTAAACACTGTTCTTTCATGGCCTCTAGAATCCATACTCTCTGGTTTTGATCTTTTGACATTTTATATTTTTTACATATTTGCTTGTGTCCCCTCATCAGCATATAAGTTCCATACAACAAATATCTATGTTTTGTTCACTATTGTATTCCCAGTACCTGGGCACTGTCTGGTATATGGTAGGTGCTCAATAAATATTTGTTAAATAAATGAATATGCCTCACTAATTAGCAGACACTAATTACTCATCTATATTTGGAGATCAATGAATGATTGTTGAATTTTTTGTTTGATAAAGAAAAGGTCCTTTGAGTACAAATCATCCATATTTTGCAAATGAGAAAACTAAAAAATGGTGACTAGCCATGATCACACAAATAGTGAAAGGCCATAAGAAAAGTTATATCTTTTATAAGCACATGATGTTTACATTTGACCAAATAAAAGCAGAGGCTGATAAACTGCAGATGGTATGGAGCAGTGAAATCCAGGACTGATGTATTTTTATATTTATTCTATAAATATTCATTTAATAACCTTATGTGCCCTGCTCTGTTCTTGGGTCTGTGAATATAATGTTGAGCAATACAGAAAAGAATTCTGCCCTCACAAGGTTGTCAAAGGAGATAGTTCAGCAAACAATTATAACAAAATGTGGTAGACAATGTGGCAGGGAACTGACCACTACTCTACAAGCATATGGCAGAGTTGTCTCTGTTGGGAAAAGACTTTACAGGTGAAATTACTTTTAGGGTAAGATTTAAGGCTCAGTAGGAGAAACTGATTTTAGCTTTTTCCTCTAAGCACAGTTGTGAAGTTCATGACTAGAATCTTACTGCTTCAAGAATCTTAGAATTCAGTGTTGAATAATCTAATTGGATTCCCATTAGCTTCTCTATGATACTCCCTCAATGTTCACTACCATTGTTATCTCCACCATCAGCATTACCATCTTGGTCACTGTTTTAGTTTCTATTGGAGTAAGAACTTGTGCCTTATTTGGAATAAAGTGGACTTTTTAAAAGCTAGGTACAGTGTCATGAGAGTTCCATCTGTGTGAGGTTTCCATGAATGAACCCTGAGGATGAATATTTTCCAAATTGCCCTGAAAACATATTATGTAAAAAAAATCTGTACTTACTTGATAACCTTCTCATCTCAAAGTGCTCGATATATTGAGATCTTTTATTTTCTTCTCCTGCCTCAGCATTACTTTAAATTGCCTATTAGAACAGTTACATATTCAGAATATTAATGAGAACTATCGTGCTCATCTATTAAATTACAATGACATGATAAAATTCAGAAATTCAGTGTTACCTTTTTTTGAAACTTGGGCCATTAGTAAAGAAACAGAGTCAAGGTGATTTTCAGATCCTTTTAATAGGGTGACTAGTGTAAGAGGATAAGAATTTTTATCTGACATCTATTTCTTTCCATTTCAAAGTTAGTGATACTCTTTGGCTGGCAATAAAGATAGAAAATGTATAAGGGTATGCAAGACAGATTATGGTGTGACCTAGCTGTTGAATTTTTCATCCATATCATAAACAAAGAAGGATGGCGACATTTACTCTGCATTTCAAAGAAATTATACATGAAAAGAGACTGTGGGAGTGGGAAACCAGTACAATTAAATTTCAGTCTTTAAAATGTCTCTGAACTTTAGACATTTCTGTGTATGGTTTCTTGCTCTTGATTTTGTATTTTTTATTAAACTTTATAAACTATCTAATTTGGAATACAAGTCACTGAAGAGCAACAGCCAAGGGATTATAGCTTCCAATTGCATTATAGGTTCTGAATTAAATGTCATCTCAGGATGTCAGTGTAACAGTGATTAACGCCAGGAGATTTTCTTATCTTTACAACCTGCTTCTGCTGCAATATTAAACCCCAATAACAATCCCTAAGCTTAGGGAAAATGAATTATCATCATGGATGCTAGCAGAAATCTCAGATTGGAGATGAAAAATAAACTGTATGAAATTGTTGTGATCACATATTGTTAGTGTAATAGATGGTGTCAGAGATTTTGGCCTGTGCTCAGGAGGCGGGGAGGAAGATTAAACCAAATGTTTCTGACGGGGACACATTGAGTCCAACAATGTCCCGTGTTAACATCAGCTCAGCAATTAGTACTATAATTTCTTCTGATTCAGGTAATATGATTATAATTTTTCACTTTTTGCCTCTCTTTATTGCTCATATAAGGACACCTCCTTTTTCTGGATATTGTTTTTCATTTCCTTGTGTGTGCATGCGTGTGTATGTGTGTGTATGTGTGTGTGTAAGGAGTGTATGCAATGCATGCGCAGTGTGTGTATATACTTGTGTGTACACATATTCATATCAAATGTTCACATGTAAATATTACAGAGATCATTTTCAACTACTTTACAACATATGTTATTCAAGATATGTCATTAGGATCTACAAATCACTTTGGTTGAGCAGATGAAATGATTGTTTTCATTCAGTGCTAAAATTAACTTTTTCATATCTATAATGACTTCTTAGCATATGGTAGCAAATGCTAGTGCATATTCAAGGACATTAAAGAAACCACCTGCAATAAATGCTAATCATCTGGGATTTAACACATGTACTCAGACTTCCTGCTTGATTTTTATAGGTGTAAATTAAAGACATGTAGCCATAGCAAGGTTATGCCACATTGGTATAAGGCAGAGGTTCTGAGCAGGCAGCCCAAAGTGATGTTTTATTTTGCCAAACATGGTATCTTAACATTATTTGCCTCGCCAACAGATTATGAAAGTGTTCACAAAGACACCTGAATTTTGGCTTCTCTTGACATATTGGGGAACCTGAGAACGCTTGGCCTATTCAGTGATGTGATGGTTAAATGTTTAACATCCAGCTCTCAAAGCAGTATCCTAATTTTTAGCATATGCTGATTTCTGTAGTGAAAATATTACTACCATGATTGGTTTCAAAGTACCAAGGTGATGTTACTGAGGTGAAGGTGGGAAGAGATGCACACAATCTGTTCTTGCTAAGCAATCTGAGCCAGCTCTCTACTATCTATGTTAATCTTCAACAAAATTGACTGAACTTACTATTAGCTCTTTAGACAAGGCACAAACTTCCTAGTTCTTCATATTCTCTGCTGCATCTGTCATCAGTTTGGGTTACCTGCTAATTCGCGTAGGAATTTTTATTGTGTGTTTATGACCTCTGGCATAGGGAATAATTTTGTTGAAAATCAGGTCTGGGATCATGGAAAATGACATTAGTTCAATGTTATCTAAGTAGACACTGTGTAGTTAAGATCTTATGTTGAAAAGATCAGAACATAATAAATAGGGGAAAGAAAGAGTATTGTGCTAATATCCATGCTAATATCTGTAGGATGTAGCTCAGTCGTTTCCTGAAGCACCTGCTTTGAAATGATTTGTAGGTGAAGTTTAGGGATGGTAGAGCTTCTGGATTATAGTGTTGGTTCTTAAGAAATAGCTAGTTTTGGAGGCAGCCCCTTGGACTGTGCATATGGCTGGGACTGGTGACCTAAGCAAGCATCTAGTAATTTGAACTAGACTTGGACTTCCCCAGATGCCTCTGGGGACATGTGGCCAGATTGTTGCTTAATCCATTGAGTGCTGATTTGCCATACCTACTTATACCCTCTGTTTACTCCATTGCTCTGCTTTCATGAACTAAGACTGAGCCTGCCCAGAAATGTCACATCTTCTCTCTATATATAAAAGGCTAATATGCTAAGTGTCCCTCCCACTGCCTGACTGGTTGCTAGGATGTGCACTGACCACCAGGAGGCAGACGCTCAATGCAGGAGCTGCCGGGACACACACTGGCCATTTACAAATAAATGGCACTGCGGACCTGGCGCCAACAAACCAACACTCGGCTTCTTCCAAGTAGGACACAGGCCCTGCCACCACCCTGGAGCAACACCCCATCAAATCACAGCCAACACTGCAGAGACCCCATGGAGCAAAATGCAGCCCACAGCCCAGCTCAGCCTGGAAACAGTTGCTGTGGGTGCTGGGTAATGACATCACGTAGCAACATCCAGCTTCCTCTCCCCAGCGACTAACCTCCTCGGGGTTTCATCAGCCCAGGAACATGACTTGCTTTATAGCCAGGTGGAAACACTTTATACTTTAACCAAATGTCTGTGAAGCATTTTCTCGTGCCTCACCTCATTTGATCCTCACAGAAGTCCTGGAGTAGGTAGATAGGAGACTCAGTGGAACTATTTTCTTTTCATTAGCTGGAAAATGGAGATTTAGAAAGCTTAGAAACTTGAACTGACTGAAAAGAAGTAAGAAATGGTGGACCTTGAAAATGACTTCAGGTTTTCTCATTGCACAGAATATAGTCAAACACTGTTGCAGTTAAATATTTTACCCTTTGTTCTCCCTGCATGATCTACAATAATAATCTGCTTCATGTTGCTATTTACTGCTGTGTTGCTGAAAATTACCTGAAAGAGAAGTTGGGGTGCTTCACTGGGCTAGAAAAAGTTCAGCTAAATCAGAAAGCAGGTTTAATTAAGTTTATTATATATATATTACATAAAATATATAGAATATATAAAATTATATATACATATATGGCTAAGTTGACTCACACATGCATGATACATATAAAGCTCTCACTGGTGCCAATCACATGCATGTGTTTCCAGCTGTCATTGTTGATCATGAATTTGGTGGACACTTCTGTTATAGAGAAAGGATGAATAGCAATATTAAAATATTTCTTCTAACTAATTTCCTTTCAATGTGCATGAATTCATGCACTGGGCCACTAGTATGATTATTAGAGTTGTGCACTGCATGACTCTAGGGGGCATTTTCCATAGGATATGATTAGCTGTTCAGTGCATAGCCTGTGCAGTACTACCTATGTGGAAATACACAAAGACCAGCAAGATGAGACCAAGCAGAGAGTATTTATTTGAAGCTTGGGAGTCATCCACCACTTATGTTTTGGCAGAAACAAGAAGAGGAGTTAGAAAGCTTTAAGATGAGGGGAGAAAAAAAAAGACTTTAAGTATGCCCAGATTGGAAGCTGTTGGCATGGGGAAGCTATAAGTGAGCTAACTAGAAGCCCAGAAGGGGAGTATCTTTGTGGATTTTTCTGATTGGTTTTAACTTGGAAGCAGAGACAAGATTTAGAGAAGCTGTCAGTTATTAATCAAGTTCTGGTTATTTGGAGCTGAATGTTACAACAGTTATTGTTTGGCTTCCAAATTATTACTAGAGATAGTAATCTGGTTTCCTATAAGTCTGACTTACAGCAGGCCAGCTTTCTGGGTTGATTATTGTAGATAGGAGATTGGTTTCCTGGAATATTGTTATAGGTTTAGGTCAGTTCTACTTTCACATATAGTCTGGTCATTGTCTACATATTTCACCTGGTGACCCTGACTGCTCTTCTCATTGACTACCTTTTCTCTTTCATACATTCTTATTTCTGAGGGTATTTACAAATTGAGTCTGTCAATATCAGGTCCTCTAACAGTTAAAATAATTTTACTAAGACATGTTTTAGGTCATGTGATGCTGTGATTTGTAATAAGAAATATATATTTGGTCTTTATCCACTGTTTCTGCTCCATAGCTCCTAAATCCCTTGGAATTTCCTAAATGACCTTTGGAAAGCACCTAAAGATGAGAGCTGGTTTCCAGGGGAACCCACCATGTGATCAGAGATTATAAAGTTTCAGTCCAAAGGTCAACCTCTGGGTAGAGGAGAGGGGCTGATGATTGGGTTAAATCATCAGTGGCGAGAGACTTAACTAAGTGTACCTATGTAATCAAGCCTCCAACTTGAAAGGTCAAAGTTCAGAGAGCTTCTGGGTTGTGAACATGTGGAGGTTCTGGGAAAGTGGCATTCCTATGATGGTCATGGACACTCCAAGGCCCCATACCTTGCCCTATGCCTGTCTTCCACCTGAACAGTAATCAAGTAAAATATTTCTGAGTCTGTGAGCTCTCTAGAAAATTAATCAAAGAGATGGCTATTGGAACTGCCACTCTACAGCCTGTTGATCAGAAACGTAACAACTTGGACCTGAGAATGATTTCTGAAGTGGGGGAGGGGAAGTTTTGCACCACTGATGGATTTGTGGGATCTGATGCTATCTCCAGGTAGATAGTGTACGACTTCCAGCTGATGTCAGAGAATTCTTGGTGGTGTAAAAAATCCCCCACATATTGTAATTAGGTACCAGAATCATAGTGGAGGGGATGGGAGATTGGTGGACATGGGGTAGAATGGCTCATGTTACAGAGCTGCAGAGGGGAAGCTGAAATAATCAGAGGAAAAGGGCTGATATCACTGACAGTTCATGCCCAAGAGACCCAGAACTTCTGTAGTGCTGGCTCTATTATTTTGGGGTTGCTCAAGTTTTAACTTGAGTTTTTAGTGGAGGCGTTTCCTTCTAAAATGTTAACTGATCTTAGCTGCCCATCCTGAGATATCCAAACCAGTGAAAGCGTTAAATATATCTTACGTACTTCACTTGTAAGGGTGCAAAAGTGAAAGACAAAGAGGCTATTGCCAAAGCACAAATAACTGACATGAAAATCAATAAATATAATGTGTTCATTTGATTATTCTTCCTGCAGATGACATGTCCTTATGTATCTATTCTTTTTTCTTTTCTGACTTGATTAGCTCTGTAGTGAGAGCAGGGGGCTGTGCTTTCTGTGTTTCATTATCAGCCACAGAGAAGATTCAGTACGTTTACCATGTTGGTGGCTGGCTAAGTTGTGCAGTTTTTAAGAGGAAAGGCTAAGCAACACGCTGCGTTATGCACGTATCCAAGGATAATAACTTTTTAGAGAATGCTGTTGACCTCTGATCAGGCCTGGGTCAGAGTATAGCCTCTGAGTCCTTTGGTCAATAGATTCAGTGTCTGTCCTCATATACAGCAGTAAATACTGTCACTTATAAAATTGGTAGATGGTGTGCAAGGAATTGAGCTTCCAATTTCTTTTAGTTTCATGTTAAAAGTATGTTCCTGAAAGGTTGAATTTCCTGGATTCAGCTGTTCATTCAGTCTCCATCTTGCTACTCCTTCTTCCTTCAATACTCTGCTTTTACCAACCCTCAGACATTGACACTGACCATGATTCACACCTCCTTTTTTTTGGTAAAATTCCACCTCTTTATGTGGTATTTCCTTTGCCAATTAAAAGCAAAGTAACTTCTCTCTAGTTTTGACTTACCTTAGCATGCAATATGAAGACTTTCTCTCCCTTTATCCTTTCTTTTCTTCTACCTCCATTTCCTCTGCTCCTTCCCTTTAGGTGGTCTCTGCTCTTTGGCTTAGCTGTGCCTGTCATTGGGGTTAGTATTGATAGGAATTCAGAGGGCAGGAACATATTACAAAATCTGCTTTGCACCACATTTAATAGCACACAAGATTCAGCTGTGTTTCCTGGTTTGATAATGATGCCACCAGAAAATAATTGTTGTTGTTGCTGTTTTTCCCCAGAAGACACATTGAACTTTTCATCTTCAAACCATCCATTCTAGATCTCTAGAAGAAATAAGGTCACATCATTCTGCATTATTTGTGGTAATGTCAGTTAAAATACATTAATAGTGTAGACAAGCAAAGGAAATAGGAAACTGCAAGACATCTAAGCTTGTAACAGTAATGGGAAGTTACTGGCATTTTTTTTTTCTTCCTAGTGTGTAATATAAGGTAAGCAGCTGATAAGCAAGCAATATGTGGGGTTAAGGTTTATATGGTTAAGTGTCTTTATGGTAATTGTCTGTCTTTAGGAAAAAAAATTTAAAGTCCATTCCAACCCCCTTTTGGATATGTACTAGGCTCAAAAGTGAGTGTAAGGTAATTTTAGGACAAGAAAAAGTTACTTCCTCTATTACCATTGTAATTAACTAGTCCTATATAATAAAGAACTAACATGCTAATTAGACCAGATGGCCAAACAACAGAACGACTGTCTAAACACCCTTCTGGATGACCTTCCAGATGAAGCCAGGGCTGTGAAGGCCTACTCTTGCACAAATTTTGTGCATCAGGCCTCTAGTTATTAATAATAGGAAGGAGCAAAGGGAAGGCCAAATATTATAAGCATGGCCAGCTTCGTCAGCAAGCTCCTACTTTACACTCCTAGGGAATCACTAGTCCATTCCCAGAAGATCACTGGGGGAAGGAGACCAAGAAAGGGGAGATGGACACATGCACAGTAAAGTCTGGGTGATATAGGAAAGGTAGTTGTCAGTCTAACCTGGAACAGAGATCACTGGCCAGAGGCATTGGGGCCACTGTGAAATCTTAGGATGTTAAAATCTGCAGACAAAGGAATTCTCTCTAGGCTCTCTTGTTCCTCTAGTTTTGCTCCTGCTTCCTTGCATTCACCTATGTTCCTAGAAGCCACATGGCCCATGGCTATATGGACCCCACTTGCAATAGACTGGTGCATTGCAGCTGGCAGTACAAGCTAAGTTAGCCTGATGCTGGACTGGACTGTGTCGAATGGAAACTTTGGGCAATGGCTTTAATCCTAGTTCTGATAAAGCCACAGCTAGTCTTCTTCCATGGTGAGACAGAGTGCAAATGACCTTGGAAATTCAGGGATTTAATTCCATGCAAGTAAGTGTGACTCAATCTCTTGTGCAAATCTCAAAAAATGTCCTTTCTCATGACATCTCAAGAAATCTACTTCTCTTGGCAACTAGTGGGGACATGGAGAGCTCCAGATTGATAAAAACTCTTGGCAAACAGGATAGACTTTGACTTAGAAAATACTGGGAGGGCTGAACTTCAGCTACCACATGCCCCTTTGGCTGATGCCTTTGGTAGATGGTCAGTTGTTTCCTTTTACCAGATAGTACACAAATCACCAGCTGCTTTCTAATGGTTGCTGTATCCCATAGGGTTCTACCAGACAAATAGAACCAGTAGTGCATGATCTTATATAATAAAAGGGTAATATGTAAATTGACTCTAACAGCAGAACAACTGGGAATGACTGGTTACTATGACACACACTGACCACCAGGGGGCAGACGCACAATGCAGGAGCTCCCCACTGGTGGTCAGTGCGCTCCCACAGGGGGAGCTCTGCTCAGCCACAAGCCAGGCTGATGGCTGTCAGTACAGTGGTGGTGGTGGGAGCCTCTCCCGCCTGTGCTAAGGATGTCCGACTGCAGCTTAGGCCTGCTCCCCGCTGGTGGCAAGTAGACATTGCCTGAGGGATCCTGGGTTGCCAGAGGAATGTCTGACTGCCAGCTTAGGCCCAATCCCCCAGGGAGAGGGCCTAAGCCAGCTGGTGGACATCCCTGAGGGGTCCCAGACTTCGAGAGGGCACAGGCCAGGCTAAGGGACCCTCCTCCCCACCCCAGTGCACAAAGTTTGTGCACTGGGCAGGCTTCTAGTAGATAGATAATGACAGATAGATGATAGATAAAAAGAAGATAGATAGATGATAGATAGATAGATAGATAGATAGATAATCAAGAAGTGGCTTACATGATTGTGAGGACTGGCTTTGGAAGTCTGAAATCCATAGGGAAGGTAGTCTGCAGGAGGGGAAAGATGGAATTCTTGGAGTGAAATTGCTACCCACAGGCAGAACTTCATCAGAGAAGCCTACATTCTGCTCTTAAACCTTTCAACTGCTTGAATCAGGTCCACCTGGATTATCTAGAATAATTTTCCTTACTAAGAGGAAACTGATGATAGACATATAATCACATCTCTAACCTTCACAGCAACAACCAGTGTTTGATGAGATGACTAGGGACCAAAGCCTAGCCAAGTTGACACATCGAACTATCACAACTTCTAGAGAGTATCAGTTGTCATTTCTCCAGAGAATGGCCCTCAGGTGATGAGAGCCACCTGGCCTGGAAAGAATGTTCCAACTCAGGAGCAGTCCATGGCCAATCTGTGAAGGACAGGGGGTCCAAAAGGCCTGCCTGCCCTCTTGTCTTAAGATGAAGATGATCTGTGATGCAATGTATGCTCCAGAGTCCTGAACATGGATCAGACTTCAGCTAGATTTCACTTGAGGCCACACCCTTGGCTCCTTCCTCTGCCATGCCATGCTTCCCTCACTTGTTCACAGGTGCTCCCTGAGGAGCACACCCTCAGTGAATCACATGCACCAGAATCCCCATCTAAGACTCTCCTGTTAGGGAGCCTGACCCATGACAGTGTCTTTGTGCAGTGAACACACTCTTCAACTATACCAGCAGCCCTGTGCGTGTGCCTCCATTACTTTCCTCTGTGTAGCCTTCTACTACCTTCCTCCATGTTGTTATATCAGAAAAACTTCTTATCAGGTTTAGTTTATTAATACAATCCTTTTGAGCTATTAAGATTGTAGAGCGTACATATAGTTAGTTACAGGGTGGGCAACAGTAGGATTACAGTTGGGAGTCCATGAAACAGTTTATTACTGTATTATTATTTGTTAATTATTGTATTATTTTTTTGTATGAAGAATGGTAAACCTATGTTTGCCTCACTCTGTGTAGTTCCACTGGACCTCAATACAGGCCATGAGCCCCAGACACAGGAGATAATTTGTAATGAATCTTTACTCCCACTTTTATATTCTGTTATTGTTCTATCTTTTTTCCTACCTCCCATTCCCTTCCCTGTTTTTGCATCTAATGCTTCAAGTATGCTATTGGCAACCTGTGGGCATTGCTCAGCATAGCCAGGAGCCCAGAGGGCAAGGAGGCCGCTAACTTTTATTGCATGGTGTAATATCAACTGTCTGCAGGGCTTATCATCACAGGAGACAGCCTACTGTAGTGACAAAAGCTGAGGACCTGGGTTCGACTATGGTACTTGACTTTTAATTTCTGCTTATTTTAGGTCATCTATTCTAAATTCTCCCCTGCCACTTACAGACCACTGTACAGCTCTCTGTATGATTCCATCAATCCAGTGCCAGTGGCTGGCCATACTTCATCCCCACCAAGCCCTCTCCTTGAATACAGCATCTGAAGTTTGCTGGGGACAGTTCCTGCCACTGCCTGTCCCATTCAGGGCCAGGACAGAAGGTAAGGTGTTCTCTCCAGATTCCAGAAAGAGAAATCTTAAGGATGAGCACTGACTGGATGGAGACCTTATTAGGGTCCAGAACCTCAGGTTGCCCTTGAACACTAAAGTGAGCTAACGGCAACCATATCCTATCATCTCAATCCTTCTTGGGCCATCACCAAATGGCTGGGTCTATCACTGAGTGCTCAAAACTAGCAGGACCTTTTGGTCCACTTTCCCGCTGTGCGGATCCTCCCTTCCCATCCATGTTTTCTGGTGTGCTTTCTAAAACAGTGTTCTCTCATTTTATCAGTGTTTTGTCCATATCCATCTTCTGACACCGCCTCTCTAGGGATTCATTTACCTAAAATTGAGAGTTTGTCTTCATCTATGTCTCTATCTTGTAATCAGAAGTAGAGATGTTAATAGATATAGATATAGATATAGATATAGATATAGATATAGATATAGATATACATTTAGTTTCTCATACCCATTTTCAGACTTTTGTTTTCCTTTTCTTGAGAGAAACTTTTGCACTTATTGTCAACATTCCCCTCCCATGGCTCCTCCTTGGGCCTCGTCATCACCTTGAGTGTGTTTCTTCTGGTTTCTTTAATTTTGAACCACATCCCCTTGATCTTTTATTTCACTCACTCATTAGAGTTAGTTTTTATTTCTTCTATGCCCATGAGTACCTTCACCCACCAGTTTCCTCCTGTCTGGCATATCTGTGCCTGTTGTCTCTTTCTTCATCTCTGCCTGGAGTCCTTAACCAATCGCTTCAGTTACTCTCTTACACTCTCAAAACATCTCTTCTCTGTTGAGTGAAGGTGGGGAAAAGCTGCATAAAAGTGGGAATTGCTGCCATATGTATTCTGACATCAACACTCTCAATATCTTATACAGTGGCATATTCTTGAACAGCCCTTTTGCCTATTCCAAGACATTTGCTATTGTTATTTTAAAATAAATTATGATTCTAACGTGGATATTCTATGAAATTATGACAAATATTTTCAGGATAACCACAGAGAAAACAGAAGCTATAAAAAATGAACTCTCCCAACTTACTGACGCCCCTCATTTATTTATATATTAAATTATATATTATTTATTATATATAAGCTATTACATTATATATTGTACATATAGATTACATATGTAATATGGTATAATATTTATACAACATATAATATAACTATATATGTAATAATATATAGTATATAATAAAATTTATATGGTATACATTAAATTCACAAGTGTACATACATCCTAAATGACCACTGCCTTTTATACCAGAAATCAAGCTTTGTGTTTACCAAACCCCTTTTCTCTCCCTGGGCTGAAAGGAAGACAATATTGCTTTAGGGTGGGCCTTGGGACTAAATCTGTCCAGGGGGCTATAAGCAGATGTGACCTGTGTCATTCTAAGGCCAAAGCATAGAAGAGCAGAACAGTGTGGACTCCCTGGATTCTCTTTCCTCCTCTTTATGACTCGTTGGATGACTGTAGGTGGTTTAAATGCTGCATGTGCTCTAGATCATGTAGTTGTGAGATGACAGCCACGGCAGGCACCTGTATATCACTGCTTAGGAGGGCACTGCCCTAGCGATCCACTGGACCTTCCGCAGATTTTCATCAGTGAGAATTGAACCTTTTCATATAATGCCCCTAAAATTTTAGGTTTTATTTATTACTAACCTAAAAAAGATACATCCTTTGTTTCTTTTCTTAGGGAAAGAGATTTTGTACCTGCCTAAGGATGTTTTCATTTTCCATCTTTAAAAAAAATACTTTATTGTCGAGAGAATTACAGATGTCCTCCCCACTTTCCCCCTCGCCCCTACAGCTCTAGCTCTATCCCAGGCCTTTACTACCCTATTGTCTGTGTTTGTGGGCAATGCATACATGCCTATAAGTTCTTTGGTAATCTCTTCCCATCCCACCCCTTCCCCCTGAGTTTCTTCATTCTGTTCCATGTTTTCTTGCTTCTGATTCTGTTTTATTTATCAGTTTATTGTGATCATTAGATTCTACATATAAGTGAGATCATGTGATATTTTTCTTTCTCTGACTGGCTTATTTCATTAACATAATCATCTCCAGGTTTCTTAAAGATACAATTTCCAGCCATCTACTAGGTGGCAGGCACTGGAAGCAATTTTCTGAACCCACCATCTGTTTTATACCTCCTTTCTCATCCTCCTATTGTGCTTTTAGTCTAGAAAGTCTTGAAGCAAATAGGCCAAGTCCAGGTTCCATTATTTATAATAAAAACATAATAATAATACCTACAAGATGGTTTTTTAAGATTAAATAAACCAGTCTACATAGAGGACCTTCGTGTAACCATTGATTCAAAAATTAAGATGCCTAGGAATAACTCATTAATGGTTTTGCTGTCTTTTTCTTTATTTCCCCTTATTTAAATCCTAGACATCTTTTAAGGATTACCTCAAATATGACCTCTTCTTGGTTTAATATTTTCCTTTTTTTTCTTTTGCAGTCTCTCAGCACAATGTCTTTCTTTGTTTAGCCTTATTTCATTGACTATTTTGAGAATTATTTGTTACACATCTTATTGTTTTCTTGTAGATTTAAAACTCTTCAAGGGCAGAAAGACCTGTCTGTTTTATCTTTCTGTTTTCTCCTTCTCCTCAGCACCCACTGTGTGCCTGGAGAGTAGGAGGTACTCAACAATGTTAAAATGCTATGACATGAAACCTACGGGTTTTGCAAAGAAAGTGGATTTGCCTTTTCCCAGAACCTCAGAAGTAATTTAGGAGAGGAGGACAAATGGGATAGGCAAATGTACCCAGCGCATGTTCTCTAAGTCATTAGCAAGGGTGAAGTGTGCTGTCTTGAGGCTGCGACAAGGAATATTTGCAGCTAACCAACTTTTATGTGGAAGTCATTCTACATGGATTGTGCACAGCTCTGTTGACAACAAAGACATGCCACATAGGTATCTGACATTTTTCTTACACAGAGCTCGTTCCATACACAGCTCTGGACTCAGAGCTTCACTTAGCTTGCATGATGCCTGTCAGGAGCAGAAAGAAGGCTGCAACTTCAAAGTTTTAGAAGTCAAGAAAAAAAGAGACTGAGACATACAAAGACATGTTGGCTTTTGGTGTAGGTTTAAAAATAATTGCTATGGCAAAGATATAGATATTTAAAGAAAATAAAGGTTGTGTGTGTTTGTGTTTGCTGTTGTTCTTTTCAAATAAATCAAATGCATTATTGGAATAATTTATGGAATTGTGGTTAGAACACATTTTTAAATTCAGTTTTAATAGAAGAATAGTAAAATACATTATGTTCCATAAATAAAAAGGAATAATATTAGGCATTTAAAAAACATATTTTTGCGGGATATTTGTAACTGAGAAGAGGGT
>PVJC01042731.1:0-14847 GCA_004026665.1 Murina feae
CCCACCACCACCCACCACCACCACTAACCACCACCCACCACTAACCACCACCCACCACCACCCACAACCAACCAACCACCAACAACCAACCACCACTAACCACCACCACGAGTCTGTGATGTAAAAGACAAAACCCCTGTGCTTAGGAATGAGTGGCGGGGAAAGCAGTCATCGAGCAAGGACACCCTACAGCCAGCACCTAGAGCCGCGCCGGGTCCCAGGAAGAAGGGGTGCGGGCTGGAGTCACCATGGAGGAAGCCCCGGCGAGACCAGCGCCCTCGACCGGAACGCAGCACTGCCAGGCAGAGTGCCGGCTCCGCGGCTGCGAAGCAACAGGACGAGGTCGCCCCCTAGAGGAGGGGTAGGGGCGTGGCTTTCCAGGCAGAACCAGCGAGGAGAATTCCAGAAAGAAGGCCGCCCCCTAAACTAATCCCTGGAGTGAAACCAGAGGAAAGCGCGCGGGCGTTCCGCAGGCGGGGACGGGCCTTCCGGAGCGACCCTTCCCGCGGCCGCGGCAGCAGCCACCTTACGGGCCGAGAGCGCCCTCTGCCGGCCACAGGTTCAAGCCGCCGAAAGCCCCCACCCGGACGGGGAAGCGGCACAGGGAAGGGCCGGCCTCGGGCACTCAGCGGCCTCGTCCCGGCCTCGGCGCGCTACCTTGTCCACCTGGGCGGCTCGGAGCAGGTCTCGGGCCTCCAGGAAGGAGAAGACGTGCAGCAGCTCGTGTACGCCCAGCTGCGGCCCCATCGCTTCCGCAGTCCCAGGCCCGCCCCGTCTCCTCCGCGCTTCCGCCCCCCGGCCAATCCCCGCCCCGCCCGCCTCTGCGTCCTTGCCCCGGGCAGACCCCGCCCTGCTAGCGCGCATGCGCCTCACGAAGCCAATCCCGGACCGGTCCGCCTCTGCGTCCCTGCCCCGCGGGCAGCGTCCCTGCCCCGGGCAGACCCCGCCCTGCTAGCGCGCATGCGCCTCATGGAGCCAATCCCCGACCGGTCCGCCGCTGCTCGGCCGCTCCCCCCGCGGTGCGCGGGCCCCACCCACTCCGCCTGTCCCTGGCCTTGGGCTTGCCTGGGCTTCACCCTTGGATCTCGCCTTTGCCCTGACCCTTATCCTGACGCTCCCCAGACCCTCGCGCACCCCCTTCTACTGGCATTCACCCCATCACTGGACCTTACAGCGTTCCCGCCGGCACCTCTGGACCCCGCGTTGGGGTGCTGGCCCTGCCCCTTGGTCTCACCCCTTACCAATGTGTGTCCAGGCCTCCACCTCCACCTGACCCTTCCTTGCTAAACCTAACCTTGGACTTGGACCTCTCACCCTGGCCTTCACCCTGCCCCTGGTCCTGGCATGTGCCCTTATCCTGACCCTCTTCCTCAACCTTGTCCTGCTCATTGTTGCACCAGATTTCAAGCCCCAAAGCTCACCAAGGAGCCAGCCAAGCCCCATGCAAAAGCAAAAAGCCTTTATTCGAGCTAGCTCGAGCTCAGTCTCCCACTCACCGTCACAGCGGCGGGACGGAGAGAGAGCGAGCCAGGACAGAACAAAGAATTTATAGGGGGGTCTGGTTACACAGGGGGACTCAGGTCAATTGCCTATAATTTGGACTGAGTCCACTTCTCTGCATTCTCATTGGCAGGATTGGGCAACTGTTATATTCATGCGGCTTTCCTCAGAAAGGGGTCAGGCAGGATACATAGTCACACAAGATGGAGGATACAGAACAAAGGAGCAATTAACAAAGGAACGGTTTGGAGTCCGTCTTGCACTGCCCTTTCACTCATCACCTAGTCCTTATCAGCACCTGCCATCCACCCTTAGCCCTTGTTCCTTCACCTAACCCTGATCCTGACGCACTCACCCTGCACATCATCCTGACCCTGACCCTCACTTTCACAATGACCCTCAGCCTCCCTCTTACGCTGGCACATGCCCAGACCCTCGCCCTAACTGAGCCTTGTGCCTCCCTTACCATAGTCCCTAGCCTGGTCCTCATCCTTGCCTTGGGCGCTGACCCTGAACCTCAGGGCCAGCTGAGGTTCAGCTGAGTTGGACTTGGTCCTGGCCCTGACACATTGGTTAGTGCAAGGGTAATCAAGTTCAAGTCAGAGCAGGTCAGAGTCACAGGATGAATGTAAGATGAGGGACAGAGTAATAAGGGTCAGAATCAGAGTGAGGGTGAGTGTCTAGTTCAGGGTAAAATTCTGTATCAGGTTAAGGATCTGGATGAGAAAGAGGTCAGTGTCAGAATCAGGTTCATGGTCAAAATCAGTGTAAGGGAAATTTTAGGGCCGGGGTTATGTTCAAGATCAATGTGAGAGTCATGATCAAAGTCAGGACCAGGGTCAGGCTGAGTGTCCATTAGAGGATCAGTGAGAGGATGAAGGTCAGGAGTTATTGTCAGGGTGAGGTAAAATTGAGTGCTGCACTTGGGTTGACAGTGAATGTCCAATTCTGTGTAGGATTCGGATCAAGGTCAGGGCGAGGCTGATATTCAGGATTAGAGTCAGTGTCAGGTTATGGATCCAGAGCAAGGTTAGGATTGTCAGTTCAGGGTGAGCATGATGTTCATTGTCAAGGTCAATTAAGTCAATGTGGGGTTTATTTTCTATTGCTGCTGGAGTTAAGACCTCCCACCTTCACTTCTCTCTCTTGCATATACACCCACCTAGGTAATCTAAGATACTCTTCCCTTGTTAAGGTCTGTACGCTTAATCACATCTACAAAGCCCTTTTGCTCTGTGAGGCAAGATTTTCATAGGTTAGAACATGGACACTTTGAGGGCTGAGCATTATTCTACCTATCAGTTATTGTCAAGTTTAAGGTCAAGGATGGGTCAAGATGTGGGCGTTGACACGCTGAGGATGATGGTCACCATAATGATGGCCAAGTTTGACTTCAGGTCAGGTTCACAGCCAAAAGTGAGTTCTGCTCAAAGGTCAGTGTTAGGATGAGGATCGAGGTCAGGGCAAAATTGAGGTTTGGGTTAATGTCAATGTCAGGATCAGGGTCCTGATAAGGTTTGACATGCAGACTACTTTGTATGAGTGGTTCAAGGTCAGGCTCTATGGTTAGGGTGGATGATTATGATGGCTCTTGTTAATGGGGTAGGAATAGCGTGAAGTTGAGAGTCACAATTAGAAGAAGGGGAGTCAAAGTCTCATTCATGAGCATTGAGTCATGACCAGTGTAACAAATAGTCATTGTCAAGGGTAAGTCAAGATCAGACTAAGTATGACAGCTATGTTAAGCACCAGGATCAGGGTCATGATGAGCATCAAAGTATTAGAGAATGGTCAATGTTATTGTGAGAGTGATGGGGAAGTTCATGAAAAAGGTTAAATTCTGTCAAGTGGGGGTTATTCTGTCAAGAGTTATGGTGAGGGTCATGGTCAATGCCAAGATCAAGGTCAGGTTTAGCTGGGTAAGGGTCTGACAAAGAATTGGGTGAGGGTGAGTGTATACACCAGTCAGGGTGAATAAGGGTCAGGTTTAACGTAAGGCTTAAGGACAGTGAAGGTCATGGTCAGGGTATGTTAAGGTTTAGGGTCTTATGTGAGTGGGGCTGGTTGAGGGTCAATGGTCAAGGGTATGGATATAAGTCCCCATTTATGTGGAGGTGAGAGTTACAGAAATTAAGCTAGACATTCTGATACAGATGTGGCTGGAGAAACAGGCAGAAGCCAGATCCTGAAAACATTTTTAAAGACATATGAGACAGTCACTTTTCCCTCCAGAAAGCAACAACTGGAGTTTGTGTTTTATGATCCCTCTAAAAGCAGTGACTGACAATGTTAGTCACCTCTGTCCTCAGTGCTTACAGAAGTTTATTCACATGGGGCACAGCATGAATATTTTAATAAAAAAGTACTAAGAATAAATGTCTTTAATCTGTCTGTTTTTGTCTATCCTTGAAGCAACACCGTTGTCTCAATTATTACAGCCCTATGCCAAATCTTGGTATCTAATAGGTAAGCCCTTTCATCATTCTTCTTCTCATTTCTGCTTCCTTCTTCCAACCCTTATATTTCCATATATATTTTACAAATGTCTTATCAAATTATTAAATAAGAACAACAAGAGCCGGATGGAATTGTTTGTGATTTATTGAATTAACAAGTGAGTTTCAGGAATGCCTGCCTCCTTCTCTAAGGGAGAAGATGGCACAACTGGGTCTGGCTCACCCCTCTCCAAAGGTGGAGATGTCTGTAAACCAGATTAGGGTGTTTGGTTCACAACCTGAGCCATACTTGGGCCTGGACTTCAGCCACGTCACCTCCAAATGGAAGATCCGTCATATAAAGCCCCAAGGAAGCCCCCAAGATTAGAGTAGCCATAAATGGGGTCACTTTCCCAGCGACCAGAGAGAAGTGAGGACCAGGAGAGGATGCCACCTCGGCCACTTTCCTTGATAGGAATGAAAGAAAGGCAGACGCCAGGCAGAACTATTTGGGTTTTTTTTTATAATAAATCTCAAAACTGAAATAGTGTTTAACGCCCTTGAGAACAAACCTCCCTTCCCACTAGGGTTTCTGAATTGAGGACATCCTACTCTGTGCGCACAGAAGGCTCTACCAGGACCTGCCCTGGCCGGAAAGGCAGTGCCTGGAGCAGCAGCACCAGGGCCAGCACGGAGGTGGGCACACTGCCCCTTTCTGATGGTATATCAGCAGCACACAGCCTCAGGCCTCCTTCTCTGCTGGGGCTGGACATCCTCACTGCCTGGCTGGGAAGGGCCAGGTAAATAGTGAGCCCAGTGTGGTCGTAGCGTGGCCATGGGTTGAGTCAGGCTGCAGCAGAGGAACAAGAGGCCCTGGAACACAGGCTGGTGGGGCCTGGTCCAGCATCTCAACTCTCCGGGATGAAGGGCCGAATCAGTTCTGGGTTCAGCAGCAACTCCTCGAGGGGCCGGTCCACATGGAAGTCATGGACGTTGGAAGGCCCTGGGTGGGCCTTCGGGGCCAGTCCCCCTGGGCGCTGGGGAATTGGCAGCTCCGAAGGGTGGGCAGGCAGGGGAGCTGTGAAGAAGTACTGGTGCAGGAGGGCCTGGGGACGACAAGAAGGAACAGCATATGGAATCCAACCTCTTCCCTGTGCCAGCCTCAGCTCACTTCCCTGAGCCGGGGAGACAAGTGCTGCCCTGCAGGGCTCCTTCCTTCCCCTGCTGGTCTGACTGCTCCTGAGTGCTGACTGAGCACTGCTCCAGAGGCCAGGGGTGCAGCAGTGCGCAGACCCCCATGTGCCGGGACAATAAACAACATAGAGAAGTAAATAGTCAGTGAGTCAAATGACTAGTCCTGAAGCGGTGCAGGCCTGCAGTGCTGAGGGGAGGCCCCTGGGAAGTGGCACTTGAACAAAGACAAGAGAGATGAGTACGTGGCGCCCAGGGACAGAAGTGCACAGACCCTAGGATGTGGGGAGCCCTGGGGCCAGAGCCGGGTGACCGAGAGGGAAGGATCAGGCAGTGAGAGGTAACAGCCCCAAGCCTGAGACTCCTGTGGGTCACTAGGACCTGGGCTCCTCTGAGGGAGCTACAACAGGAGGGCCCTGCAGAGGGCGCTGGCCTGTCTGGTCAAGGTCATGCCCTCTGCCAGGTGGGAGCAGACACTGAGTGGGCAGGAGACTCTGGGAACAATGGAGAGGGGTCTAGGTGGGGCTGGGAAGTGCTAAGTTGGTCTCAGTGTGCTCTGAAGGCACAGTAGACATGCATGAACACATACTGCTAGTGCCAAGGGGAGGAGGGGAGTGATACAAGCCACAGAGACCCTGACGCCATTGGCCCATGGTCCCCCATCTGTCCCTGCCTCCTTGCCACAACTCTTCCTGCTCAGTCCTCTTTTCCGAGCTTCTGCTCATCATCTCTCATGAGGAAACACCTCCCGTGCCTTAACCTATCCTCCAGGAAGCCTGATGCCCACTGCCTGGGTGCCCTGCCTCACCACAAGGTACAGACGCCACAGGGATGGGGCCATGACCACTTGTAAGCTCTGGACCAGGCCCAGGACAATGCCTAGAATATGCCAACGCTGAGCAAATACTTGATGAAGGAATGAAGGCATCAGGAAGCGAGTCACCAGTAGCCAGAGGGGCTGTCTTCTGTGAGGTGGGCACGTCCTTCCAATGGGCCACCCTGTCCTGCCCACAGCACCTCCAGGGTCTGCTCAAGAGAGGCACGGTGGCTCCGAGCCCCCATCACACCTTCTAAGGGACCTTGACCTCCTGAGTCCCATGAGCGTGAGTGAGGAGGATGAGGGCTATGGGGTCACCTACCTGAGAGGCTGCAATGCGCTGGCGCGGAGGGTAGAGGAGGAACTGCCCCAGCAGGTCCAAGGCCTGGGGAGAGGCATCTGGCAGCACCTCTCCTAGGGGCACAGGAGCCTGCTCCTCGAAGGAGATCTTGTTGTAGTCGGGCAGCTCCGTGATCTCCTGAGGAGAACGGGGCGCCTCAGCGCCAGCACTGCCTGCCAGCTCCCTCTGTCAGTCCTCACTCCCTGTCGCCCACCTGCTCAGGCTACTGGCTGCCGCAGCAGCCACGTATCCCACCCTCACCCCATCACCCATGTCTTCACTCACTCACTCAGTCCTTCAGTCCCTCCTGCCTCCACCCTTCCAGAACCTGCTCCACCCCCAGCTTGGAGAGACTGCAGGTACTAGGGGCAGGCAGGATGGGACAGCGGACAGCAGGGAGGGAGGAGCCCCCAAGCTGGGCCAGGACTGGTCTGGGATTTCGGGAGGCATGGGGCCGAAAGAGACCAAGTACAGGAGAGGGGATTCACCAGGTACAATGGGGAATGAAGGGCACCTCCCTCCTCCCTTCCCCACCGAGGGTCCCTGCTAACCGGCCAGATTTGAGGGCTAGGGGTGCCCAAGATGCGAAGTACACAGCACAGCTGTTCGATGTCGTTCTCCCCTGGGAAAAGCGGGGACCCGTTCAACAGCTCCCCGAGTATGCAGCCCACGGCCCTGCAGATACAGAAGCCAAACAGCTCACAGCTCACACCATGGGCACCGGTCTCCCCACACCTGCTCCATCGTCTCACACCATGAACACAGGTCTACTCATACCAGCTCCGTCTCTCCCTACCGTGGACACACATCTCCTCACACCAGCACCCACCTCTCGACGCACGCACAAAGTAGCCTAGAGAACTCACAGCCAAGACCTAGCCCTCAAACAATCAAAGACCTCCAGCCTACAACACAGAGCATAGCCTCCTCTCCAAGCATCTCTCAGCCTCAAATTAGAACACACAATAACCACTCAACAGTTCTGCAACTTCCCGAAGCTCCTCACCCTGGGACACACAGCCACCTCCTTACATTCTGCAGCCACCAAACATCCACCAAATCTCAAACTCTCAGGCATGCACACGCCATCTGTCTCAAGTGAAGGCGCAGAGCCTTACTACCCAAGGATCCAGGCCTCGGGATCGGGGTTGCTCAGGGCCATTGCACCCTGGGCTCTAATCCCCCGCACATCTCAGGAAACTTCCCACTGGGACAGGCACTCCGATCCCACCCATCCCTCATCCAGCTCCCAAATGTCCTGGGGAGGAGCACTGATCCCAGACTCCTCAGAGAAACCCTAACTGGGGAAGAGAGCCCAAGGCAACCTGGGGCTCACAGTAGGAAAATACCCCAAGCAGCTCACAGATCCCAGTGCCCAGAAGGAAAAGTGACTCCTCGACCCACAGCCCCCCTTGCCCAGCCCAGGCTCACCAAAGGTCGACCCCCTGGTCATACTGGCGGGCACCATACAGGAGCTCGGGGGCTCGGTACCACCTGCAAGAGAAGGGGAGGTCACAGCCAAGTCACCAGTCTGACCGGAGGCTGCCCCGGATGGTCACCCTGGCCCCCATACCGCCCCATTAGCAACGTCTGGAGAGGCCCAGAAGCCTCTTTTCCCAGGGGGAGCACGGGGCCTGTCCATTGCTAGGTCCTGCCTGGGAACCGGCGCTCCCTACCTGGTGGCCACCTGGTGCGTATAGAGGCGGCTGCCCTCTGGGGAGAAGACCCGGGCCAGGCCGAAGTCCGCTATCTTGAGCTGGCCCGAGGCGCTGATGAGCAGGTTGGCTGGTTTCAGGTCCTGAGAGCACCCAAGGAGCGTCAGTTCTTCTAGTGCCGGAGAGGACCTGGGGGCTGGCAGGCTGAGCACCTGGGTCAGCCCAGTCCTCACCCTGCCCCCCCTCCGCAGGACCACATCCCAGAGGGCTTACCCACAGGCCCCGCCCCCTCACTCCCCCTCTCTGGTCCGGTCTTCTTCAAGGGCCGGTCCACCCCCAATACAACGGGCCCTCAGGCCCCCACCTCAGCCCATGCTGGGACTGACCCGATGCACGATGTTGTTGGCGTGGCAGAAGGAGACCCCTTTAAGCAGCATCTGCAGGTAGCTCTTGACCTGTGCCTGGGCCAGTGGCCTCTGGGTGTGGCGCACCACCTCAGCCAGGTCCGACAGCATGAACTCGAAGGCCAGCACAAAGCCTGCCCCGTGCGGGAATACGGCCTTCAGCTGCACCACCTGCAGGCAGGGCATCCTGTCAGCCCCCAGACACATAGGGCTCTCTGGAACCCCCAGCCCGGGCCACAGCAGAGGGCAGGGCAGACAGAGGAGGTGACTGAAGATCTGAACTGGGACCAGGGAGCTGGATGCCCTCTTGTTGTTCCTGTCTCCTGAGAGAAACAGGCCCCACTCCACCACTCCACTCACCTCAGGGCAACCAGCCCACAAACAGGAAAATCAACCCACACACACTCACAAACACTCACACGCACATACACACTCACTCACTCATACACACTCACATACACACTCACTCACTCACTCACACACTCATACACACACTCACACACTCACTCATACACACACACACTCACTCACATACACACACTCACTCACATACACACACTCACTCACTCATACACACACTCACTCACTCACACACACTCACTCACACGCACATACACACACTCACTCAAACTCACATACACACTCACTCACACGCACATACACTCACATACACACACTCACACTCACTCACACACACTCACACATACACACACACTCACACACACGCACATACACACACTCACACGCACATACACACTTACATACACACACTCACATAGGAATTCAAGTCTCCTCTGGTTTCCTCTAGGGACATTGAATCCCAGCACCAAGAAAAGACGGTCACCACTTCCCAGCACTGTGACAGCTGGAGACAGTCATATGTACGTAGGGCCCTCAGGTCACAGATGTTGGGCTGCACAGGAGCCAGCAAGATAAGGGGACGTTAAGGAGCTCCCAGCACAGGGAAACAGACTACTGACAAATGGTTCTCATGAGGACAGAAGAGAAAGAAGGGGGTGGGCTGATTACACAGGGAGCTGGGCAGGAGCTCTGGGCAGGAGACAGCAAGCACAAAAGCCCGAGGCAAGAACAGAGAGGAGGCTGGAGGGACGGGTACATGTGGGGAGGTTCTCTGCTCTCTTCCGCCCCAAAGCCTAGATGGTGCTTGTCCCAGGAGTGACACTTAAGAAGCTGTGTTGAATGGATGAAGAGAGAGGCTGGAGGGGGGTGGGGCAGATGGTGACAATGCTTTCACTGTGAAGACAAGCCACCGGGAGTGGACAACTCCACCTACATGATTTTGGCTGTGGGGCAGGGCAGCAGTGGGAAGGCTGCTGTAGCTGTTCTGGGGAAAGGTGACAGTGGCCTGGGCCAGGGTGAAAGCTAGAGTGTTTTAAAGATAGAACCTTGGGCCTGCTGATCACAGGATGCAGGGCCTCGTCACCAGCCTCCTGATGGCCACACAAGGGCTGTCAGCAAGCCCTTTTACTCTCCTCAAAAAACAAGAGTGGCCTTACTGCTATTTTTCTGATTTTGAGGCGAGGACAGTCATTTTATAGAGTGAAACACACACGTACACTCAGATAATACACAAAATTACTCAAAAAAATTTTTTTAATATATTTTTATTGATTTCAGAGAGGAAGGGGGAGAGAGAGAGAGTGAGAGAGAAACATCAATGATGAGAGAGGATCATTGATCAGCTGCCTTCTGCATGCCCCCTACTGGGGATCGAGCCCACAACTCGGGCATGTGCCCCTGACCGGAATCGAACCTGGGACCTTTCAGTCTGCTGGCCGACACTCTATCCACTGAGCCAAACCAGCTAAGGCCAAAATTACTTTTTGAAAAACAACAAAAGGAAAATCCTACCTACTATAATCAACCTTAGAGTATATTCCCCCAGACTTTACAATGGACATGGCATACAGACACACATTCACACGTACATATCCATAATGTTTTCAAACAAAACTGGATGACAAACAGTTTTAGAGCAAGTCTTTGTCACCCAATATATCATGAATAGCTTCAGAGACTAAGGAACAAATCAGAGTCTCGCTTATCCAAGGCTGACCCATCCTTGTCACTCCCCAGGAAGTTGAGCCCATTCTCTACTCCTGACATGGACAAGAGACAGAGCCAAAGAGAATGAGGCTGGGATATGAGGAGCCCTTCTCTCTGCGCCCACAGACCCTCCCAGTCCTCTCTCAGCGCAAACCACACCAGCTGGGCCCTGTAGCTTCTGTCCATCTCCCTCACCACACTTCACTTCTCAAGAGCCTGCTGAGAGCCAGTTTTTCCCGTGCTGCCAGTGCCCAGCAGAAAGGCCCCACGTTTAAAACATCCAGACTCCTCAACCAGGCCTGGTCTCAACCCTCCACAGACAAGCTGAGTGCCCACACGCTGGTGGCTGGACCTGCTCCCCTGGTCTGAGAGAGGTAGATCCCGAAAACCTCCCTTGCAGAGTAGCCGAGGAAACTCAGACGGGCAATGGAGGTCACACACTTAACCCAGCCTGCAGAGCATAACAGGAGCTCAATAGATAGCAGTTATCATTACCACAAGAAACCACTCCACAGTTCTGAGAAATAAGGCATAGGTTCAAAATGGATGGACGAGTACAGAAAGAAGTCAGTGGACGAGCAAGAAGGTGAATGAGTGAGGAATGAAGTAGTCTGGTAAATAAGAGTGAAAACGTGGACAAGAAAGGAAGTAAGTGAGGGTTGGGAAGCATAGGAGCCAGTAGAGTGGGTGCAGGCCCCCCAGGGCGGGAGGAGGTGCCCCGGACGCCAGCCTCACTCACATACTGATTGTCCTCGATCTCCTGCAGGGCCTTGATCTCCCGCAGGGCCTGGTTGGGGATGCCGTCCTCCAGCCGCCGCAGGGCCACCTTCTTGAGGGCAACGATCTCTCCAGTCTGTGCAGGACGGAACGCAGACACTGCCACCCCATGCCCCCTGGGAAAGGCTGGCGAGGGGGTGAGACACGCGCCCTCTGGTGGGACGCAGAGGCCTGAGGCCCTCGTGAGGATGGAACGTGCCCGCATCCCGTCCTCGAGGGAAATCACACAGTTCAGGAGCATCCACAGCATGCTCCTGGGGGGCACTTGTGGGTGCAGCGGGCCGCGATCTGGACGCCTCCAAACCCACCCCTTAAGGGGGTTAAAGTGATGAGCACACACGGCGAAGAGAAGAGACACAGGGAGGCCGGCGCGATGGCCCCAGCCTGGGCTGGGAAAAGAGGCGCACCTCCCAGAGAGAAATGAATGGGACCCGAGGAGGAAGGCCCCGGAGGCCTCCGCGGGCCCAGCTCACCTCTACGTGCTTGGCCTTGAAGACGATGCCGTGAGCGCCCTCCCCGATGCGCCCCAGAATGCAGTACTGGTCCATCGCCCGCCCACCTCCTGCGCCCGGACCCGGCTGCCTAGCGACTGGGCGGCCTCCAAGCGCCGGGGGCGGCGGCCGAGTGCAGCTGGGGACGGCGCGCGGGCCTCATCTGCGCTTCCCCCGAGGCCCCCGCCACCACGCCGCGGGGCGCTTCATCTGGGGGCAGTGACTCCGAGCGGACAGAGCCAGCGCCCGAGCGCGAGCAACAACCGCAACAGCTCCCAGCCCGCCGCTGCGCCTCACGGAAGGAGATTCGCAAGGCACGCCGGGAGGGCGGGGCCGCGGGGCCGGGAGGGCGGGGGCCGCGTGGCCTGGAGGGCGAGGCCGCGGGCTGATGGCGGGGCCCGCGGGGCCGGGAGGGCGGGGGCCGCGGGGCCGGGAGGGCGGGGCCGCAGGCTGAGGGGCGGGGCCCGCGGGGCTGGGAGGGCGGGGCCGCGGGGCTGGGAGGGCGGGGCCGCGGGGCTGGGAGGGCGGGGGCCGCGGGGCCGGGAGGGCGGGGCCGCGGGCTGAGGGGCGGGGGCCGCGTGGCCTGGAGGGCGAGGCCGCGGGCTGAGGGGCGGGGCCGCGAGGGTTAGGTGACTTCCAGCAGTGCCGGGAGAGGGCCAGGCTGAATGGTAGAGGGACCCTCAGGACGCCTCCCTTCGGGAAGGTCAAATGGCAACATACAGAGATAACTTTTTAAAAGTGCAAACTCCAAAAAAAGAAAAAGAGTACAAACCCTGACTCAAAAAATCTATGACTAAGGGCTTCTCATGAGGAAACATTTGGAGGAATTTGCAACTTGAATAATTTTAGGAAATGCTTATCAAAGGAGGTTTACCAAAAAAACACACAACAGAAGTAGCTCTGAAATTTCTGGAAAGATGCTCAATCTCACACACAAGATAAATGCAAAATCATGTCTAACTTTTCACCTATCAGATGGCCAAAGATTCCAGATCTAGCAGCCTGGCCAGGCTATGGGAAAGCAGGAGCCGGTTTTCCTACATTGCTGGTGGGAGTGCAATCCCCTGAGCCTCAGCAAGCCCACTTCTAGAAATTCCCCCAGTAGATAGATAGCACATATGTGAAATGACATGTGCAAAATCATTAAATAAAGCATTGCCTGAATAGCAAAATATTGGAAACATCACAAATGTCCATCAATAGGAGACTGACTAAATTGTGATATACCTATCAAATGAAGTATTAAGCAGCTTTAAAAATGAATGAGGAAACTTTTAAGGTACAGTAATGGGAAGATTTCTAAACTATATTAAGTTAAAAATGCAAGATGCAAACAGCATAGCATGCCACTAGCTGTGTCCAAGAAGAGGAGAAAAGAATATAAATAAAAGCATACGTAGCCCAAGCCAGTTTGGCTCAGTGGATAGAGCATTGCCTGTGGACTGTAGGGTCACAGGTTCTATTCTGGTCAAGGGCATATGCCTGGGGTTGCAGGCTCGGTCCCTAGTAGGGGATGTGCAGGAGGCAGCCAATCAATGATTCTCTCTCATCATTGATGTTTCTATCTCTCTTTCCTTCTCCCTTCCTCTCTGAAAATCAATAAAAATATATAAAAATAAAAAATAAGTTAAAAAACATATATAAAAAATAGATGTGTGTTCATACATTCCAAGATATTTGTAAAGATACCAAGCTTTCATGATTATAGTTACCTGGTAGGACTAGAAGCACTGGGGACAAAGTGGGAGGCAGACTTTCACTGGGACTCTTTGTATTATTTGAGTTTTGAGCCATGTAATTTATTAATTCTCCAGAAATTCCGCGCTTCTAATAATTTCAGAAGAAGGTCTTGATGTCCACAGAAGGATATTCACCCCATTTAATGGTAGTAGAGGCCAGATAAGAACCCAAATCTACTTTTGGCCAACTCTGGAAATCAGATTATCTTCCATCTTCAGGATTTGTTGTTGTATATTTGCTTATTTGTTTATTGTATTTCCCAATCTAATTGTGCAATGTCTGTTTTCTTTCTTATGGGTGGTCTCTGAAATCTCTGCTCAGTTAGCTTTGGTGTCAGCTAAAACTGGGGAGAGGTTTTCAGTAGGCACAGCCAGTGTCCAGGGGTTCTTTCTGACGGAGGTGGTCTGTGTGAACGCGAAGGAATGTGAGTGAATAGCAAACCTCATGCCTTGATGTGAATTTGAATCCCCAGACAGAAGTCATGGCAGAAGAATCAACACAGAAAACTTCACGTTAGGTCTCTGCCTTCCCTCACTTAGCCACCAGCTACATGTAGTCAGAAATTTCTTTGCTTATCTGTTCCTTTCTGGCTCCATTGATGTGATTGGTTCCCAGTGCCATGATCAGTTCAGGAGCCCAGGACTCATCCAATACCTTCTTGTCCTTCAGCAGTAATATCAATAGACTGCTCATCTCTGGACTTTATTTTCACTTACTTTATATCACTTTCCTCCCTCTCCTCCTCCTATTTATTATATGAATATGGCAAGAGATTCCCTTCATACCTTAGCACCTACTAGTATATTGATGAATGCTATCCATCTAACAGAGATGCTGGGACAATTCAGTGGAATAATGTGTGAAACATTCTGACCAGTACTCAACAGTGAGTTCTCTGCAGAACTGGTAGGTCTCATCTAATCATAGGGATCTCTATGGAACCCTTCAGTTTAACATATAGTCACTTTCTTAGACAACTTTCAAGTTCAGTGGCTTGGATGGGGTGTAGCTCCAAATATTGAAAAGAAATGTGCACAGCCATCAGTGGAGGCAGGGTGAACTAAAAGAGAGTAAATCCATACAATTGAATTTTTGCAGGCATTATATGTGTATCTTCACTGGAAATGATGTCTAAGAGAAGAAAACACATGTTGCAGTCTAATAGATTTAGCATCCATTTATAAAATAAATAATATCTTAAGTGTAGAAATACAAGAAAGAAGAGATAATCCTATCTAAACTAATAAAAGCGAAATATTAAAATTAACCGTTTCTCCGAGACAGGGTAAGCCACGCCCACCAGCCAATCAGAGCGGCTGTATGCAAATTAGCCCAGCCAACATGGCGGCCGCCACTCCCGGACCTGAGTAAACAGCCCTTTCCATTGCGGCAGGAGGGAAAGTGAAGCTGAGCCCTTCAGCTCAGCTCCG
>PVJC01042732.1:0-14817 GCA_004026665.1 Murina feae
GGAGGGATGATGGGGCGCGGCGGGGGGGTGTGGGAGCAGGGACACGCGATCGGTAGGACCAGCGTCTGCACACCTCACTGCAGCGACACCCTGAGAGAGTGCTCCCAGGGCCCCGCGTCCCCCTCCTGGGCCCCGCCAGTCAGAGAAGGGACCCGGCCGGCCCCGCTCCCGCCCGCAGAAAGCCCACACGCCGGGCCGGGACAGGCTGAGGCGGGACTTCCCGTCCAAGCCCTCCGCGCCGCTCTCCCCGCCCGTTACCTCCTCCGCCGGCTGCGCCGCGCCGGGACCTAGCAACGGTCTTAGCAACGGCCGGGCTCCTCCCTCTGGTGTCGCCCGGAAAGCGCTCCGCCGCGTCCGGGCACGAGCTGGGCGGGCGCTCGCCGCGGGCTCCCGGGGAGCGGAGGACGCGCGGAGGGGAGCGAGGACCCGCGGGCTGGCAGGTCTGAGTCCCACTCGGGTCTCTCGGGCCGGGGTGCGCGCCCCCTGGGGACAGTGTCCTGGCTGCTGCGCGCGGCCCGGGGAGTGGGCGCGCCGTGGGCCGAGCCCTCCGCGAGGTCGTTCGGGGGTCCCTGGCGGCGCTTGCATTTTTTTGGTGTTGTGGGCCCCTTGGGAAAAAGACTTCCCGATTTTCTCAAAAAAAAAAGAAAGAACAATCCACTCCCCTCTTCTCTCCCCCAATTATTTTCGGTGCTTCCGCCTCAAAGAAAGTCTGTCCTGCGAAGTTGGTCTCCAGGGACCCCCCTTATTCTTTGTACTTTCGGCGTTTGGAGAGGTTTGCGCAGGAGAACGCAGCACAAACAGTGCGTCAGGCGCGGTAGTTCTTACATGCGAAGATAACCTTGCACAATAAGCACGGGAGCCGGTTCCTGAGCTCTGCCATGTGGAGGAAGTGTAGGGGAGTAAGGACATGCATGATCGCTCCAGGATGTCGAGGCCGTGGCGCTGGCGGGAAAGCCGCCGCTGAAACCACACCTGTAAGGTCATTCCTGTCCGAACCCGGTCACCGTGTGCAGCTGAGCAAGGACCGCTGCCTGCCCCTCGCGGGGGCCGGGAGGGGCCCCGGGTCCTGTGGGAAGAAGGGGATACCTTGGCACTTAAAAAGTGGGTGTGAGATCTGTATATGTTACGTGATCGGGTTCTTAAAGATATTCCCGGAAAGACATGTTTGAAGGGGGTTTAATAAAAAAACACTATAACACAGGACAGCCTTCTGAACGTTTCAAGAGCAGGTGGCTCAACTTGGTTGTAGTTACGAGCTTTTCCATTAGGACTGTTTTTGCAAAAGGAGGTCTGCCAGGCTGCATTTTTATGTCAGGCTTCATTTGGCCCATAAAATTAGTTTGTCAGGAACTTCAGTAGCAAGATGCATACAGTATGCTTTTTCTTTTTTCTTGTGCCTTTTTTTTTTTTTTTTAGAATGGTTTTGATTTAGTTAAGTATTTGTTGACTGACTCCTGCTGCCTTAGACACAGGGAGAGGTGAGAGGAGTAAAGAGCTCAGCTCTTGCAGAGTTGACTATCTGCTAGGGACACATACCTTCACTGAAAGGTACTCGACGTTAAGGTACATTTTTCCATGTTAAATATGTGGGGTCCATAAGTGCACAGAGGTAGAGATGTAAGAGATTGCCATAAACTATCCAGAATCCTGACTTTGAGACTAAAAATAGAGGATTATGTGCAAGGTAGAATTGATGCGACTTGGTGAGTAATTCGTTTTTTTTTTTTGGGGGGGGGATAGGGTAGAAGGAGGATTTGTTACCAATCTAAGTTGCAGAATGATGGATGTACCAGTTAGTTCCTTAGGAATAAAGTCTTTCCCCACACACACACTTATTTTTTTTTTAAATCTTGATTCTTGAAATTTTCCCCATTGATCCCTTCTAGCCTGCACCTGTCCTCCACCCCAGGCCTTCACCACACTATTGTCTGTGACTGTGGGTGATGCATATAAGCCTAAAAGTTCTTTGGTTAATCTCTTCCCACCTACCCACCCACCCCCGCCTTCCCTTTGAGGTTCAACAGTCTGTTCCATGTTTCTGTGTCTCTGGATCTATTTTGTTCATCAGTTTAATTTGTTCTTTAGATTCCACATATAAGTGAGATCATGTGATACTTATCTTTTTCTGACTGGCTTACTTCACTTCCCATAATACTCGCCAGGTCCCTCCATGCTGTCTTAAAAGGGTATGAGGTCCTTTTTTACTACTGCGTAGTTTTCCATGGGGTATATGTACACAGCTTTTTTATCCACTCATCTATTAATGGGCATTTGGGCTGTCTCCAGATCTTAGCTATTGTAAATTGTGCTGCTATGAACATAGGGGTGCATATATTCTTTCTGATTGGTCATTCAGGTTTCTTAGGATATATTCCTAGAAATGGAATCATTGGGTTAGTTGACAGTTCCATATTTAATTTTTTTGAGGAAACTCCATACTGTTTTCCACAGTGGCTGCACCAGTTTGCATTCCCACCAGCAGTGCACTAGGGTTCCCTTTTCTCCACATCCTTGCCAGCACTTGTCATTTGTTGATTTGTTGATGGTAGCCATTCTGACAGATGTGAGTTGATACCTCATTGTCATTTAATTTGCATCTCTCGGATGATTAGTAACTTTGAGCATTTTTTCATATGTCTCTTGGCCATTTGTCCACTTTGGAGAAGTATCTAGTTAAGTCCTTTGCTCATTTTTTAACTTGGATTATTTGTCTTACTTTTGTTAAATTTATGAGTTCCTTATAGATTTTGGATATTACCCTTTATCAGATGTATTATTGCCAAATATGTTCTCCCATATAGTGGGCTACTTTTTCCTTTTGTTGATGGGTTCTTTTGCTGTGCAGAAGCTTTTTATTTTGATGTCGTCTCACTTGTTTATTTTCTCTTGTTTCCCTTGCCCTAGGAACTGTATCAGCAAACATAGATAAAATCTTTTTCTGTTTTCTAAATAACTCCCATACATATATTTGGTGTTAATAACTATGTTTTGAAGGTTTTGAATCGTCATGTTTGCAACACATAATTTTGTACACATTTGAGGCAGGCTGTCGGCTAGGTCAGAGCAGATGCCCTGGTCACATGGTTTCAGAGACCTTTGGAGGTAGCTACCCATGACCTACTACTACTGCTGGCCTCTTCTTTGTGGCCACATCAGCCATAAGTGAGAATATGTAGGTGAGTCAAGAGAGGGAGTCATAAACATGTCCCTTTTACTGTTTCACAGGTATTTATATCTGATTTCTGTAGGGGAACAATATTTGTATAAGGTTCCACTAATAATTATTTAGTTATATGAATGGAAGCGCAAGTGTAGGGGATGTTTCTGAGGCATCTCAGGAGGAGTGCATTTTGTGAGCCCTAGAGAAATGCACCAGTAGTTTTCCATTGAATACCCAGGGAAATGAATTAGTCTAATCCATTTTGTTTGTTGGTTTTAGGAGGAGCCCTGTGATAGAAGTAACTCAAGATTGTTACAGCCTAAAAATGTTTCTCTGTAAGGACTTCAGACAACAACAGAACAAACCCAAATTTAGACTTTTAAGGCTGCCTCCTGTACTTAGAATGAGTTTTTGATCTTAGGATTTCTTTACATGTGTCTGTAGATGAATTCTACTGATCTAAAAATCTCGTGAAATTGTGAGAAAAACATTGTGTCTGTAAAATTCATTTGCTGCAAATAAGGTGTAAGATTCTCAAGTGATCTTAAAAGGATTTGAGGCTCAAGAAGAGGTGGCAGCTTAATATCCTGCACTGTTCTAGTCATTGAGGGCATAGTCACAACGACAGAAGCCATTTTGGAGTAGGTGATTTGGTGTGGGGGTCAGAAGTAGATAATGTTTTCCATTTGTGAGACAGGAAAAAGTGATTGGACTATCATTCTGAAATAGCACTTTTTCTGAAAAATCAAAGATGTAAATCTCTACCTGATCTGTACATACCAAAAATGTTTATTATACAGTATTTTGATTGTTCCCTTGGGTAAATTTTGCAGGTATATTTTACTTTCCTTTAAGGGACATTCTTGTTTTCCTTTGTGTTTCTTCTTTGGGTCTCCAACTCCCTGGAATGTATAATCTACTAGAGGCATGGTGCGTGAATTTGTGCACAGGTGGGGTCCCTCGGACTGGCCGGCGATTGAGGCCTATCTGGGGGTTATGGGTGGGGCTGCGGGAGGATGGCCCGCTGGGGTGAGGGACCATAGGAAGTTAGCTGTGGAAGTGCGCTGACCATCAGGGGGCAGCTCCTGCATTGCGTGTCTGTCCCCTGGTGGCCAGTGTGCATCACAGCGACTGGTTGACCAGTTGTTCCCGTTATAATGGTCACTTAGGCTTTTACATATATACTAGAGGCCCAGTGCACGAAATTTGTGCAAGGGGCTCAGCCCTCGCAATCCCGGCTTCATCTGGAAGGTTGTTCTGCTGTCCAGTCTAATTAGCATGTTACGCTTTTATTATTATAGATACATAAACTCCTGATGAGTAATTAAATTAGTATCACCAAACTTCTTGTTAGTAAATTATCTTGTATATTATGGACTTTTTGTTCATATTCTATTTGGGAGACGATTGCCTGTTGCAATCAGTATTTTGCCTGTCAGAGTTTCTGGAGCCACATAATTAAACACCACAACGCCTTAAGACTTTATAATAAGAGAATCATTTTATAGTTTTGGAATGCATATCAAATCAAAAGGGCCCCAATCTCTTTCTACCCAAAAGATGTTATGCTTACAGAGTATTTGAATACAGTTTTGGCGGCCATCATCCTTCTTTGAAGGAAATATTTAAGTGGAAAAGTTATTTGCCTATTTTACCTCTAGAGCTAATAATCTGAATGGTGTAAAAAAAAAAAAAGCAGTAGGAATTCTTAGAATGAGTGCATATTAATGTTACTCTATAAAACTTAAAATTTATAAGATTGTATTTTATTTTTCAGGGTATATATTTTATCTTTTAGGATATTTTACAAATAATTGAAAGTAGGTTCAGCTCATATTTTAATAGATGTTTGATATATAAGTGTATATTTATATGTTTTGTTGTTGTTGTTATTGTTAATCCTTACCTGAGGATATTTTTTCCATTGATTTTTAGAGAGAGTGGGGGAAGGGGAGAGAGAGAAACTTCAGTTGTGAGAGAGATGCATTCATTGGTCGCCTCCCCCAAGTCAGAGTTGACACTATAACCTGAAACACAGGCAGCTGCCCTTGACTAGTAATTGAATACAGGACCCTTCAGTGGGACACTCTGCGACACCAGCCAGGGCTTTAGTTTTATTGTTTATGTGTGTTTTAATTTAAGTTGGAGAGGAATGTATCTTTTAGAACATAACCAACTAAGTTTTGCTGATTATATTGGAACCTTGTATTTTCATTAGTTCTGGTTGAGATTAGATGTGATGTAATATCAATTCAAAGAGCCTGTCGGGTTGAATACATTCCTGGCTGATACATTAAGCCATTGCATTCCTAATATAAAACAAAATTACTGTTTTGGGAACAAAGATAGCCACTGAAAATGGCTTGTTGGTACCTAAACTTTATATTTGAAATAAGTTTTCTAAGAGAGCACCTTTCTGTTTTTATGGGAGGGTCTCTCCAAAGGGTAATTTATGGTTTTGAGTTTATTGCATTTTAATTTTGTATTTTTAATAAATTTAATTCAAAAGTATCACTAATTCAGTTATTTAAAAACTTGTTAACTTTTGTTAATTCTAAAAACAGCACACAGTTGTGAATTAAATTGGTAATTTTATTTTTGGAGACAGCGAGTTAAATGTTTTGTTCTTCTTTTGCCCTCTCCCCCCCCATTTTTTTTTTTTCATGCACCTATGATAATGTGTTTTAGATACAGATGGTAAACTTCAGTTGGAATGAAAAATGTCTCTCAGCCCACCTATATTTCTCAAAGAAAGGGAAGAAAATAGTTCAAGATTTGTGGAAATACAACAACCACAAACTACTTCCATAGCTGCAGAAGATCCTCTTCAAAACTTATGCTTAGCATCTCAAGAAGTTCTTCAAAAAGCTCAGCAAAGTGGGAGATCAAAATGTCTTAAATGTGGTGGTTCAAGAATGTTCTACTGCTATACGTGTTATGTCCCCGTTGAAAATGTGCCTATGGAGCAGATGCCACTTGTGAAGGTTGGTAAGAAATTTAATTGTTTGAAAGTAGGAACTTAGATTTTAAAACGACATCTATTTTCCTGTTCTAATGTAATTGATACACTTGATAAATAACATCATTAGGAAAATGAATTATATTAATAGAAATTTAATCCTACAAGACTGGAAACCTGTTTGTTTTTCTTGTCTCTGGAAAAACAGATCCAGATTGCCAAAACACTAGGGTCTGAGATGGTGTTGTTTTTAATGAAAACTTTTAATATAAAACTTTTTTGTTATCATCAAAAGGGATTGAAGATTAGAATAATAAAATTCAATGATATATTGACAGGGCTAACATTTTCATAGAAATTTAATAATAGATGGTTATTTCCCAAATCAGTGGTCTAATGTGCACTATTTAAAAGAAATGACTCAAAACACTATGCCAACTGTTTGATCAACTCTAGATGGTATACTTAACTATGCAGTTTTTGAAAATGCCTATATTTTAAAGGCCATTTATAAAATTGATGCATTAATAATATATATTAATAATAAAAATTAAGTTTTTCTTTCTAATTTCTACTTTATTTTTACAAATTGTTTAGCATTTGCTTTTAGATAGCCTGCTTGGAAAGGGAAGATAATTACATAATATTAGTAAGTAACTACCTTACAAGCATTAAAATTTTAGTCTGGAAATAAATTCATAAATTATGCGGAATATAACTTTTTTAGTCCCATGAGAAATGCATGAAAAAATTAAAAGCTACTCTTAGTATTTTTTTTAAGAAGAGGAGAAAATCATAAGGTAAAAGAAAGCTTCATTTTTATTAAAATCCTAGACTTTAAAAGACTCTCTTTGAGGAAGTAATAGTCATGTGGGGAAAGGCTTAGTTAGGGCTTTCTGCTAATGGCAATTCATAAATTTGGGCAGAAAAGTTTGTGGTAAAAATCTCTCCATAGGATACATAGGTGTTAGAGGACATACTGGTGTTCTTTACATGTTTGAAAATGGAACATTTGTATTTGAACTGCATCTAGTCATCTCTTCTAGTGTTATCCTGTCATTATTTAAGAAGTATCTTTCTTTAACATAATGTGAACTAGAGCACAAATATATATTTCTATGCTATGATCTGTGTCTGTGCTCTGCAGAGAATCAGAAATTTTAGGCTTAACTTCCATAGCACTACAGATCCCGGGTATACTTCTTGAGCACAAATTTTTGCATAATTGTCTTCTACTAGTGCTTACAGATTTTAGTCTATAATAGGCTAGGTACATAGTTTGTAAAAAAACATTAATAACACTCAGTCCTGTGTCCTTGATACAAATGATATTTTTCAAAGGTAGCCAGCTGCTCAAAAATGTTGATCACCTTTGGAATTTTCAGCTCTACTAATCAGCCATAAAAGAAAATTGACTTTATTAGTACTAGAATACTTTGTCATGATCTGCTTTCTTCTTTTTTTTTTTTTAGAATCTGCTATTTTATTTTTTTTGGTTTTTTTTTGTAGTTCTAAGATATAATAGTTGATGAAAATTGTGCTCAAGAATCACTTTTTTTTACATTTTTTTAAATTACATAAAGCTTTATAAAGATTAGTACATATATCTCTTTTTCCCCCTGCCCTTCCTCCAGCCTCCCCTACCCCCCAGTGTTTTGTGTCCATTAGTTATGCTTAAATGCACACACAAAAGTCCCTTGGCTGATCTGTTACCCCCCCCCCAACGTCCCTGTCTTTGTTGCTATAATTTGACAGTCTGTTTGATGTTGCTCTGCCTCTGTATCTATTTTTGTTCACCAGTTTATAATGGTTAATATTATCCATAGATGAGTGAGGACATGTGGTATTTTTCTTTCATTGACTGGCTTATTTCACTTAGCATTATGTTCTCCAGCTCCATCCATACTCCTGCAAATGCTAAGAACTCCTTCCTTTTTACAGCAGCATAGTATTCCATTGTGTAGATGTACTACAGTTTTCTAATCCATTCATCTGTTGATGGGCACTTAGGCTGTTTCCATATTTTAGCTATGGTAAATTGTGCTGCTATGAACATAGGGATGCATATGTCCTTTCTGATTGGTGTTTTTGGTTTCTTAGGATATATTCCCAGAAGTGGGATCACAGGGTCAAAAGGGAGATCCATTTTTAATTTTTTGAGGAAACTGCTTTCTTTTTCTTCTTTCCTCTTCCTGCCTTCCCTGGGCCAAGGTAATGCTGACCTGGTAATGACAGACCCTGGGGAAAGGAAATATAGTTCACCTGAGACTGAGCATCATGAGGGAAGTCTGAAGTAGATTTCAGCCAAAAGTAGACTGATATAAAATCATCTGTGAACTGCCTATTTGAATGGTGAATTTTCTATAGCTAGAAGTTGCTTTGATGATTTGCATCAGTTGGCCCTAACTTATAACTAATCACTAGGCTTAAATGGAGATAGTAAAAGAAATTGGGTCTGAAATCCTACATTGCAAACTATTTGGGAAATATTTATGGCCCTTCCGGCGTATACACTGTTTGTCCTCTTTCATGTAATCATCTGGAAAGATAAAATATGTGCCATTGAGATCATTTAGTAGCATGTACCAACTACTCCTTAAAAAAACAGTTCTGGAATTAATGATACACACTGCAGCATGGATGAATCTCAGAATAATTATTTTGTGAAGAAAGTTAGATGAAGAGAGTATATACTGTATAATTTCATTTTTATAGAAATCAATAAAATCAAGCTTATCTATAGTGATAGCACATCAGTGGTTGCCTAAGGACTGTGGGTGGTAGTTGATGGAGATTGGGGACAGAGGGAGCCAAAAGAACACTTTGGGGGTGATGGATATGTTCATCATCTTGATTGTAGTGATGAGTCAAGGGTGTAACATGTTAAAACTCATTATATTGAACACTATAAGTGTGTGTAGTTTATTGTACAGTTTCTTCTCTTTAATAAAGCTGTTTAAAAAATTCTTTTGTACTCCAGGGTAAAATAGCTGTGTGTTCAGGGTAAACACCCAGAGTGCTGCCTGTTTAGTGTAGGACAGGAGCTGGAAGAGCGCTTATCATAACAAATAAAGTCCTTTGAAACCTGCAGTGCAAAGTCCATCTCAGAGAGGGTTCTTATGTATAGTGGGAGAGATATGACGAGGCTTTCATTTTCATAATCATGGCTGAGTGCAGGACTTGCACAAGCATTATGCAGAAAACCAAACCACATCAGTAAAGTAATAGAAAAATATAACTAAAGAAATGCAAGATAATATTACTTTTGCATAGAGAAAGGACATAATCCATAATAAATAATTAAACTTTAAGAGAAATAGGCCAAGTCATTTTGAGAGAGTTATTTTTTACCCATAAAATGCACCTCCTAGGTCCATTATGTTACTGTGGTTTTTTTCCCCCAGTTAATAATTATTTCATTTGTGTTGTTAAAAGATACTTCTGAGAATGATGATGTTCACAACTAAGGATAATTGGATATATGACGTCAAAGGATGTATAAGGAAGAACATTTTAACTTGAATTTTAGATATGAAACTTTGCCCAAACTTTTATTTCCTTTTATGTGTCATAAAATGAACAAATCTGAAGCTTATGGGAATTTTTAAAAATATTATTGGCACAGATGCTGAAATAGAAGTGATTGGACTCAATGGCTTTGTAACATAAGTGAATATGACATTGGAGCTTTGCTTTAAGAGCAGATTCTCTGTTAAATGAGTTAAAATCGTTGTTCTATCATATGATTAACAATATCAAGGAAGAAGTTTGGATTTGGTTTATGACTCTTTTTTTTCTTAATATCCTGGTGTAGAATGGATGATTTTCAAACCATACATATATTTATAGGGATATAGTGTGAGTTTTCTAATTTAAGCTTTAAAGACCATTTGTATTAACATACTTATATGTTAATTACACTGACATCATTAAACATTTAGAATTTTAATATATGGCTTGTTCACTGCTCTTTTTTTTAAAATCTTAGCTTCCACTGAAAATTGACATCATTAAACATCCAAATGAAACAGATGGCAAAAGTACTGCTATACATGCAAAACTGTTAGCACCTGAATTTGTAAATATTTACACGTACCCTTGTATTCCGGAATATGAAGAAGAGGACCATGAAGTAGGTAGCTTATTTCTTGCAATTGTTCACAATGAATCTAAAAATGAACTTTAAATTCCAGTGTCTTCCTGAACTTACTTGAACACAATCTAGTACTTTTCTTAACGATCTAGGGTTATCCTATATCTAGCACTAAACAACATATACTTCCTTTCATTGATATCTGAAGAGATCAGATAATCCTAGATTTGTTAGGCTTTTCTGAGTCTTTCCGCTTTTTATCATTTTTTTCTGAATTATTTCTGTAAGTTCTTACAGTTTGCCAGTATTATTATGCCTGCTTTTCCTTTCTCCCCACTTGATTGTGCTGCCTGTATGACACTATAGGTGGTCTAATTTGATGCGAACTGAGAAACCAGATTACAAACATTGTTGGAATTTCTCCAAAAGAAGAAAAGAAAGACTGAATGAAAAAAAATTTTCAGGAATTCTCCCTAAATTTAGAACTTTAGTATATGGCCTTTGTAACATTTCTTTTGTCAGCTCAGAAATGAATCTTGCTCATTTCTAGATTCTGAATTGGTTTTTGCATAGTTGAAATTTCACATTGGTGAGATATTACTGGCCTTGTTGAAAAGCAATTTTGTAATAAATCTCAAAAAGAAGTAGGCGTTGAGTACTTTTTAAAGAAACTTATAAGCTCTTTTAGGTATATTGGGGATCATTTATTGGTGGTGTTAATCGGAAACAAAATTAAAAATTAATATATACACTCAGTTGTTCTAAAAAGAACTTGGTTTTTCCTTTTTCATAAGTATTTTTTTACTGAGTTTATATAGAAAACTAGGGGCCCAGTGCACAAAAATTTGTGCACTCGGGGGAGGTCCCTCAGCCTGGCCTGTGGCCTCTCGCAGTCTGGGACCCCTCGGGGGATGTCCACCTGCTGGTGTGCCTGGCCAGCCTGGTGAGGGGATGATGGCAGTTTGCAGACTGGCCAAGCCCACCCCGCCCGCCCCGCCCGCCCCGCCTGCCCCTGCCGGCCCTGCCCATCCCGCCGCCTGCTCCATGGCTGCTGACCTCCATCTTGGCTGGGTTAATTTGCATACAGCCGCTCTGATTGGATAGTGGACGTGGCTTGGCTGGTGGGCATGGCTTCGGCCTCCCAGAGAGACAGTTAATTTCCATATTACTCTTTTATTAGAGTAGATTGTGTTTGTAAATAATACCTGAATTTTGGGTCTAGGAATATATTTGCATTTCCTTCTCTGGTCAGCTAGGTATAATTTATGTTAATTAAATAGAACAAAGTGCTAGGTTCAATAAAGTGATGTGATATCTTATAATCCAAGAAAATTTAAAACCCCTAGACTTCACTAATTGAGTGCAGGGGGAATATTGGCATGGATTGTGGATGTTTAAGCAACTTGTATATAACTTTGAAGTTTAAAAATTCAAGATTTTTTGTTTCTTTTATTTTTATAATCCTTATTTTAATATTAAAATGATGCTTGTTAAAGAAAATTTGGGAAATTCAGAAAAGTATGGGGGATAAAATACTCATAATTCTACCAACATCTACTCATTTCACAAATATTTACTGGATGCCTGCTTTGTGATAGCAGCCGTTCCGACATTTCATTGAAGGCTCTAGGAGTATATAAATTCTCAGTAAAATGCTAAAAGAAGTACTACAATTTATAGAATTTTTCCTTGAAAGTTAGATTTTTCAGTTTTAATTTTTCACTGTAATAGATATATTTTTAATAAATATTATGGGTGTGGTGGGTAAATGGGTATTTAGAATTATTTTATTAAATGCCCATAGGTGAAATTATTTGATGAAAGAGTGTGAACATTTCAAAACTCTTTAAGTTGCCAAATTGCTTACCAGTATTGACTGTGTATCATTTGTTTTGTCTATTATATAGGTAAAAATGATATTTAATTATTGAGCGCTTTTTAATGGTTCTTTTACAATATATCACACACTTTGCCTTTGATCTTATGAAATATTACAAAGTTTAGTTTTCTCTTTCAAGGTATAATTAACTAGGCTTCTATCCACAAGTGAATAACTTATTTTGAAATAAAACTTTTAGGTAGTATACAATGATTATAAATTACTTGGAAAGAGTCAAAAACTTTACCATATGTATTGAAGAAGTGGATATAGTAGAAGCTAATGCTTATTTCTTAGATAATCAATTTTTTTTCTCCTAAAGTTTTAAGTCAGAATTTATTCATTCTGGTCATAATCACACACTATTAACCTAAGTTTCTTTGCTTTAGGTTGCACTGATTTTTCCTGGACCTAAGTCTGTCTCAATAAAAGATATTTCTTTTCATCTGCAAAAAAGGATTCAAAATAATGTGAGAGGCAAAAATGACCCCGACAAGCCATCTAGTAAACGCAAGAAAACTGAAGAACAAGATTTGAATGACAGCAAGTGCAAAGAGACAACACTGAAAAAAATTATATTTATAGATAGCACCTGGAACCAAACAAACAAAATATTCACTGATGAGAGACTTCAAGGTAAGAAAAAAAAATTGTTTTAGTATTTCTTTGCCCCCCCCAACTTTCATTTCAGAAAACTTCACGTCTACAGACACATTAGAAGAATTGCATTAACTACCCATACATCTTTTACCACATTTGCTTTATTTCTCTTTTCTGTATTATGTGTGTTGTATAGATCCATATTTTTTGGTTGAACCTTTTGAAAGAAGAATGTAGGCTTTACACTTCATCTTTAAATGTCTGTATGTATCCTTTAAGAATAATTGCATGATCATAGTATCATTATCACTTTAAGGAATTAACAAAACTTCTGTAATGTCTAATATACAGTCCAAATTCACATTTCCCTAAATGACCCAAAAATATATTCTGTAGCTTTTTCCCTCTGATGTATGATGTGGTATGTAAACTCACATTCCATTTGGTTACGTCTCCCCGTTCTCTCTTAATGTAGAACGGTTCCCTGTTTTTGTTTTTCATGTATGAAGTGGACAGGTCAGTTGTCTGAATGTTTCATCGTGGTTAGACTCAGTTTAAAATTTTTTGCAAGGATCCTTACAGGTAAGGGTACATCTAGGATTGCCCATGACAATTCCAGTTTATAGCTATTGTTTTGGTATAATTATTAATAAGACTAGGGGCCCGGTGCACAAAAATTTGTGCACTAGCGGGGAGGGGGTCCCTCAGCCCGGCCTGTGCCCTCTCACAGCTTGGGACCCCTCTGGGCATGTCCACCTGCTGGTGTGCCTGGCCAGCCTGGGTGAGGGGCCAATGTCTGTTTGCAAGCTGGCCAAGCTCCCCAGTGGAGACCCTCACCCCAGAGGGTGTGGCAAGCCTGGGTGAGGGGCTGAGGGCAGTTTTCAGGCTGGCCACAGCTTCCACTGACCCTACAGGCCACCCGCCTGGGAAGCTGATGGTGGGGTGGCACTGGCCACCCCATGGCCTCCCGGGCGGACGCCTCGGGGTCCGGGCGCCTGGTCCCCGCACCCCCCCACCCCAGGCTCCTGCCAGGGAAGGCATCCGCAGGCCCAAGGCACCGGATGCCTTCCCAGGACGGAGGCTCCCAAGATGGCGCAGGCCGCAGCCCCAGAGAAGCCGCACACCGGGGCTGCGGCCTCCGCCATCTTGGCTGGGCTAATTTGCATACAGCAGCTCTGATTGGCTGGTGGGCATGGCTTACCCCATTCCGGAGAAATGGTTAATTTCAATATTACGCTTTCATTAGTTAAGATTGCTTTTTACCCTTAGAAATGAGGCTATTTAACTGATAAATTATATGATTACTCTGTTCATATAGGTGAAATTGTTTACTTATTATTGCATCAGAACAGGAGGCACTTAACATAAGTTGTTCCATTATTGGTGTTAACTTTCAGTTCTTGATTAAAGGTGATTGCCAGATCTCTTCGTTCTAAAGATTTATTTTCTTGTTTGACATGAGTAGTAATCTGTGAGGTGATGCTTTCAGACTATGGACTGTCTATTTACCAACTGCTCTTCATTCAGAAGTTTTCATATTCACTGATGACTCTTCTTTAAATCAGTAATTATATCAAGAATTGCAAAATGATAAAATTTTAATTTTATTATTTCTTCTATATTTGTTGGCTGGCATCGTGTGTAAGGAAGAGCTTTTCCTTTTTCTCCTCCTCTTTTGTCCTCTCCCCTTGCACAATTTATGAAATCACTGTGGTCTGATACATGTCTTTTTAATTCAGTATGTTAAAATTTATAATGATTATATATATATTAGGGGCCCGGTGCACAAAAATTTGTGCACTCGGGGTGGAGGGAGTCCCTCAGCCCGGCCTGTGCCCTCTCACAGTCTGGGACCCTTCAGTGGATGTCCTATGATGGCCCCAGTCTGCCAGGCGCCTTGTGTGTGTGTGTGTGTGTGTGTGTGTCGCCACTGGAGACCTGCCCCCAGCCGCATCTGAGGCTCGGAGCAGTCCTCCTGTGTGTGTCTACCTGCTGGGGGCCTGTCCCCAGGCACACCATCAAGGCTTGGAGCAGGCACCCCCTCTATGTTGATCTCTCAGACTCTTGCCCTCCCCTGCATGTTGTTCTCTTTTTTGAGCTGTGGCCAGGGCTGGGTGCTGCCTGCC
>PVJC01042733.1:0-14804 GCA_004026665.1 Murina feae
AGGGGAGGACAGTTGGGGGGGGGACCCAGGCCTGCAGGGGAGGGCAGTTGGGAGGTACCCAGGCCTGTAGGGGAGGACAGTTGTGGGGGACCCAGGCCTGCAGGGGAGGACAGTTAGGGGGGAACATCCTGGCAGGGGGAGGGGAGGGCAGTTAGGGGCAATCAGGCTGGCACAGGAGCAGTTAGGCATTGATCAGGCTGGCAGGGGAGTGGTTAGGGGCAATCAGCAGGTGAGAGGTTGGGAGCCAGAAGTCCTGGATCGTGAAAGGGATCCCAGATTGGAAAGGGAGCAGGATGGGCTGAGGGATACCACCCCCACCCCACAACCCCACTTTGTGCATGAATTTTGTGCACTGGGCCTCTAGTTAGGTAATAAAATTCATTGTACAATGTTGGTTAAAATATAGCTAGCTTATGAAACATGCATAGTTACAATAATAAAAAGTTTAAATAATAATAACAACTTCAAGCCCACGATAAAAATTCAGAAGTATTGAAGTGCTGATGATGGTGATAATAATGATGAAAAAATTCACAACTCTTTTCAACTATGTTCTAGGAACTTGTAATTTCATATAATTTTAATTTTATAAAGTAGGTACATTCTTATCCACAGAAAGGAAGAAAATTTACATGTTCTGGGTTATCCACTTTTTCAGTGGTAGAACTGAAATTCATATTCAGAAAGTCTCATCCAGAATTGAAATTTATATCTGAATACAAGGGTATGTCAATTGTCTTTTGTTGGCACCTTCAGTGGGTTGTGCTAACAAGGTAGCAGCATCAGAGAATAATCTTGCAGAGATTCTTTATGGGACATCAGTCCCATTATAACATTAATTCAGGAGTAGGTGTTCATTGTCACCCAAAGCTCTGAAAAAAGCCTATTGCCTTCCATGATTTTGAAAGTCAAACTCACAATAAAAAGGTTATACATACAACCTTCTGTTATATTTCTCAAACTACATTCATAGGCAAGAATATAAGAAGGCAAAATCATATATATGTGTATATGTAACACACTAAGAACTCTTTAATATGACTATTTGGTCTCAAATTACTTAAGAGTGTATAACACATTCTAATATTTGTAACTCATGAAGTGCTATGAAGGATCAGACTCAGTGATCCCAGGCTTCTTAAAAAAATATCCATTGTAAGTATATTTAAATGTTTATTGACTCTAAATGCACAGCTTTAATCTGAGTTGCCTTATTTTCTTTTCAGTTATGCCTGGGGGTGGAGTTACAGAGAATTATTCACATAAATATGGTTGAAGTATTTTCCTAGACCCTTATATTTTAAAATAATTTTCCTAAATAATGTAAAAATTAATTGGGGCTGTAATAAATAACAATATAATGGAATTTGGGCAATGAAAGGTTAAACTGTATTAGACATTTTGTTACCAATGAAAAAATATATATATAATTATGTTTTAAATGTATTTTATAAAAATATTAATCCAAGACAGTGAGACTATTCTCCTAATAGGGAATCTGTGAAAACTTTATATGTGGTTTCCGCCAAGGTTTCCTGGCATCTAGTTCCTAAAACCCTTGTACTCTACTCTCCCAAGTGATAAGTGTATGCTAATGAGATGGCTGAGGGCCTGGGGCTCCTGTACAGCCTCAGGAGGAGTGCTGGTTGCAAGTGGATTCAACTATGCAATTAGAGGGTTGGATCACTCAGCCCAACCCTCTAACCTTTAGAGAGGGGAGAGGGCTAGAGCCTGACTTATTCACCAATGGCCCATGACTTAATCATTAATGCCTACTTAACAAAGCATCTCTCAAAATCCTAGTCCAAGGGATTTGGAGAGATTCGTGGAGGTGCTGGGAGGATGACCCAACTGGAGAGGACATGGAAATGCCATGTCCCTGACTCCATACCTTGCCCTATGAATCTCTTTTGTCTGGCTATTCCTGAGTTACATATTTTTACAATAAATTAATAATATAATAAGTAAATTATTCTCCTGAGTCCCATGAGCTATTATAGTAAATTATCAAACACAAAGAGGGGGTTTTGGAAAACTCTAATTTATAACCTGTTGGTCTGAAGGAGAGGTAACAATTTGAGATTAGAATACAGAAACAGGGACAGCCTTGTGGGACTGAGCCCTTAAATTGTGATATCTCATGTTAAATCCAGGTGTGTTACGTCAGAACTGAATTGAGTTGAAGAATACTCATTTGGTATCTGCTGAAAATTGAGGAATTGGTTGATCTTGGGAAAACCCGCACACATCTGGTATCGGACTTTTTGAGTGAGGTTGAGTGTGATAGTAGTAGAGAGCAGAGGAAGAAGTAGAGTTTGTCCTTTCAGAGTCACTTGGCAACTTGAAAATAAAAACTGAGCACAAAGCAGTGGCTGAGAATGAAATATCTTAAGCAGAGTTATCAGCAGTGAGACTGGGTTCAGAGGACATTGGAATTCAGATCTCCCAAGGAGAGTTCATGGGGGAAACTTTTGGCTTTCCTTCCATGTCTAGCCCCACTAAGTTTCCAATGACTCATGTCCATCTTCAAATGACTCCAATCACCAGCATACCCATACTAGAACAAATATTAACTAGAACAGGTCTTCTGGCATTAGAACAATGATCTCAGAAGTTCAGAGGTGTAGGAATGTTTCAAATTCAAAGAAAATAGTAAATATCTGGGTAAAAGTGTTCTAAAATTTAAACATTACACAGAAAATTATATAAATAGTCATTTAAATTAAATTTTCCTCAGGTCCAAGAAATACTGTAATCTTTAGCATAACTACTAAAAGTACAAATTTTAAATATTACATATATAACTAATAGTTTGTAAATATTATATATGTAACTAATAAAAGAGACAATGGGATAATTAAAAAATAATTAATCCAAGGGAATACAAAAATAAACATAGAACAAACAGAAAAACAAATATTAAGATCATACATTTCAGTTCAAATATCTTAGTGGCTAATTAAAGGCAAACAAAATATAGACTCCAATAAAAAGATAAGGCTTTTTCATCTGGAGTCTAAGAAAAAAAGTCAACTCTGTCTCATTTACTAAAAAGACATGTAAAATATGGGAATACAGAAATAAAAAAATGAAAGAACGAGCCCAGCTGCTGTGACTCGGTTGGCTGAGCATCATCCCATGCATCAAGAGATCACTCACTGGATTACTGGTCAGGGCACATGCCCAGGTTGTGGGTTCGAGCTCCAGTTGGGGGCATATAGGAGGCATCCAATTAAAGTTTCTCTCTCACTGATGTTTCACTTTCCCTCTCACTTCCTCTCTTTCTAGGATCAATAAAAAACAAAAACCCACATAAAAATAAAAAAAAATGAAAGATACATACCAGGCAGATACTAATCAAGAGAACTAGTATAGTTACATAAATAGTAGACCAAGTAGACTCAATGCAGATTTAATAGAGATGAAAATAAACAAATCATAATAATTATAACCTATATTGCAACAATTATAAAAGGGTCAACCCAATAATATTAATTCAAAATATATAAAATAAAAATTGACAGAAACAAAAAATAGAAAAGTTCATATTCATAGTTGATTTTTTTTTAGATAGGGAGGGAAGAAGAGGGAGAAACTCAATGTGATAGTGAGACAGTGACTGCATGCCTCCTGCACACTCCTACTGGGGATCGAGCCCGCACCCCTGGCGTGTGCCTGGGAATCGAACCAGCAACCTTTCAGTGCATGGGATGTTGCTCAACCAACTGAACCACATTGGCCAGGTCCACACTGAAGGTTTTGACACATTCTCCTCAGAGATATATAGAATATGAAAAATAAAACAAATTTCCAGAGACATAATACTCTCTTATTGGGGGCATTCAGACATTTCAAAGAGCTTTTAAAAACCTCTTTTGTTGAACAACAATTTTTAAAACCTTTAAAAATAAAAATTTTGAATACCAACATTTCAAACTGAATATCTTTTTATCTCATTAGGGTGACAGATGAAATCAAGAGGTAGTCTAAACACCTAAAGACAATGGAGAATAAAATAAATTAAAGCAATCTTTTCTAGACTTGGGGAGGCAGAATATTAATAAAAGCAAAAGGCTAAGTATATTATAATTACGCATAATCTCTTAGAATATCTTGTCATATACATTCTGTGGATGTTCATTCTTTTATGCCTTTTATTTTCATGGACTTAAGGTATTTTTAAAAATGTTTAAGGTTGTACAGTAATATAAAATTAATAATGCCTCTGTTTGGATTAAGTGTTTAACTCTCTTTTTATTTATCATTTAAATTCTGAATAAATGCCTACATACACGTTAATTCAAACTATATTTGGTCAGCCCTCAAAGTTTTATTAAAAGACTAGAGGCCCGGTGCATGTTATTCAAGCATTCGAGAACTCTTGGGGGATGTCTGACTGCTGGCTTAGGAGCAAGTCTAAGCCAGCAGGCAGACATCCCCCAAGAGATCCTTAGAGCTGCTGTGGAGGCAGGAGAGGCTCCCACCATTGCTGCTGTGCTCATGAGTCCAGCTTCTGGCTGAGCGATGCTCTTCCTGTGGGAGCACATTGACCACCAGGGGGCAGCTCCTGCATTGAGCGTCTGCCCCCTGGTGGTCAGTGCACATCATAGCAACCGGTCTTTCCACCATTCTGTAGATTTGCATATTAGCCTTTTATTATACAGGATATTGCGAGAACTATGCCAGAGGTACCTGTTAGTCAAGGCCAATTAAAGCACAGAGGCCGTATTGTCAAAACACCAGACTGTCCAATGCCACTCTGCACCTAGGCTAAGATACCATAAGCAGGTGCATGGACACACAGTGCACTGTGCTCTTCTGCAGCCAAAATTATTGATGTCACTGTTGGCAATAGCCTCCTTTGTCTCTGGAGTAATATGCAGGTTATTGACCAGCTAGTGTGAGAAGCAGAGGTGGTAAGTACATAGAATGAAGCTTCTATGTGTGCAGGAAAAGGCTAGAGAGCTCAGACAGAGCTGAGAACTGGTACTGCTATGATGTAAGGCTAAGAGCTCATAGAGATCTCAGATATAGCTGCCATGTTAACCAGCCAGTGTGCTGGGGGAGAAGTTAGGAGGTAGTTACTGTGTAAGGCTACAGAGACTAGCCAGTGTGCTGGGCAAGGGAGACAGGAACCAGCAGCTGAGCCAGAAAGGCTAGAGAAGCTGCTGAGGCAGAGAGCTTAGATACCACTACCATGTGAGGCAGTGAGTCTAGGGGACAGTATGCGGCTGCACAGATAATTACAGAGACTGCTACTACTGTGCAGGAAAGATATGTATATACCAGCTGGCGTTTGGCTGCCTGCCTGTGTAGAACTGCTGTGAAGAACTGTTTTGTCTGACGGCTATATGGTCACTGGGTTCTGCAATAAAGACTCATTCTTATATACCCACAACTTCCCATGACTTCTCCGTCTAAGACCTGGCATCCTACAAGGTCCAGCCCTAGGCAAAGTGACTCGGACCCAACACCTGTAACTAGTGAGCAGAGAACAAAGTTTCTAACAGCTAGTACAGTGGGTGGGGTTCAAGAAGGAACCTGCCCTGGCATAGTCGGGACGAATTTAGAAGAATACAAGAACTCAGAGCACCAGAGCTGTGCATGGCTCTTGCTGACTCGAACAGTTAATCTTCATACTAGAACTCAGGAAAACTCTGAATTAAAAACTATCAAGAAACAGCCTAGATCATCAGGACCAATCTGAGGACACAGGGGATTTTCAAAGAAAGTTTTAAGTCAGACTAGATTAGATCGGAATTTGCAAGGTTTGATCATACTCGTCTTCAGAGTTTCATAAATGCACTCCAAATATTAGAAAAAGAGAGAAATGTTTTTTCTTTATAGGACAAACAGAAAAACAAAGTTTAAAAAATAAAATGTTTTATTTTAATGTGAAACAAATGAGAATAAAAACTTTCCAAATTTCTTTTTTTACCGAACAACAGAAAGCTATCAAAAAAGCCATGAAAACACTAGATTTTTATTGTCCTGCCATAAAGCACACCACAAAATATGCTATAGAAATGTGTTCATAAAATGCATCTTTCATCTCATCAAACCATGACTCTAGCAAAGAGCAAGTGAAATGAGGATACTATTACATAACTCTATTATGATTAACTATCCATAACTAGGGTAAACACAGAACCATTTTCTTTATTGAACCTGCTAGAAATGATATGAAACACAAAACTAAAATCCATTGGGTTACACTGTCTCAAATCACCAGGCAAAAGATCAAACATACTTTTTTCTACAGTTATAGTAATGCCATCTGTAGGCACAGAATAGTCTATAAAATTAACACATTTTAAAATATAAACACATGGCAGAATAATCCAAATTTAAATACTCAAGTTACTACTTGATAAAAAATTTTTATAAATGATAGTGCTGCTTTCTTTATCTACTAAAATTAATTAAATTTCTGAAGATAATAACTCTCAATTTTATTTATCTTCTTCCACTCCATCCACACCCATCAGTAAAATTCTAGGATCTGGCCAGTCCAATGTCTCTTGTAAATCACTTTATTTTTTTTTTTTTTTGCAAAAACACCATACTCAGTATTATACTTCCTATTTTAGTGTGACGATGGATCCCTGAAGAAGTTTAAATGGGATGTGACTTTTTCATTTAAAAACTGAGATGTGATCATGTGATCTTACCTTTTGTGATGCCATAGAGGGACCTGAGAGCATTATGCTAGGTGAAATAAGCCAGTCAGAGAAAGACAAGCACCATATAATTTCACTGATATGTGGAATCTAATTAACAAAATAAACTAGCAAAGTGGAGACAGACTCATGGATACAAAGAGCAGACTGACAGCTGTCAGAGAGGAGGAGTTGGGGCCTGGGAGAGAACAGTGAAAGGATTAAGCTCTGCCCACCCAATCCTCTAAATCCCCTTGGGCGGTACATGGAGCAACCCAGGTGGAAGAGGGACACACCCTCTGTAACAGATAAAGAACTCCACATTTAGGAAATTATAATATTTTAAAGGTGGTGCTAGCAAATTGTTCAAACATTGTCCTATAGGGGACAAAATAGATTTGTCCTCTGCCTTAGAGGGAGATATTTAGCTCTGTATTACAAGTTGAATCAACATGGGTTTGTCACTCAGTATAATACATTTATGTTATTTAGCATAATGGCTTCTTTGTGGATGTTGGCATTGCTGCTGGTTTAATGTCTAAACAATTATACAAAATCTAAAATCAACACCCAGAAATCTATGGTTTTTTATATAGCAATAATGAACTCACAGAAAGAGAAACTAAAAAAAATCGCATTTACCATTGCACCAAAAAAAATTAAGATGCCTAGGAATAAACTTAGCTAAGGAGGTTAAAGACCTGTACTCAAAAAACTACTAAAGTTCTGACTGGTTTGGCTCAGTGGATAGAGTGTCGACCTGTGGACTGAAAGATCCCAGGTTCGATTCCAGTCAAGGGCACGTACCTTGGTTACAGGCACATCCCTAGTAGGAGGTGTGCAGGAGGCAGCTGATCGATGTTTCTCTCTCATCGATGTTTCTAACTCTCTATTCCTCTCCCTTCCTCTCTGTAAAAAATCTATAAAATATATTTTAAAAAAACTACAGGACATTGAAAAAAGATATAGAGGAAGGCATAAACAAATGGAATAATATACCATGTTCATGGATTGGTACAGTCAACAACATTAAAATGTCCATACTATCCAAAGCAATCAATAGATTCAATGCAATCCCCATTAAAATACCAAAGGCATATTTCACAGACCTACAACAAACTCTCCAAAAATTCATCTGGAATAAAAATAAGACCCTGAATAGCTACAGTAATCTTGAGAAAGAAGAATAAAGTAGGAGGGAATCACAATACCAAATTTCAAGCTATATTACACAGCCACTGTTTTGTACTGACACAAGAAAAGACATATAGACCAAAGGAACAAAACAGAGAACCCAGATATTGACCCAAGCTATTATGCTCAATTAATATTTGACAAAGGAGGCAAGAGCATACAATGGAGTCAAGATAGTCTCTTCAATAAATGGTGCTGGAAAAATTAGACAGATACATGCATAAAAAGGAAACTAGACCACCAACTTACACCATACATAAAAATAAACTCAAAATGGATAAAGGACTTAAACCTAAGACAGGAAACCATAAAAATCTTAGAAGAATCTATAGACAGCAAAATATCAGACATATGTCATAGCAATATCTTTACTGATACAGCTCCTAGGGCAATGGAAACTAAGGAGAAAATAAACAAATGGGACCACATCAAAATAAAAAGCTTCTGCACAGCAAAAGAAACCATTAGCAAAACAACAACAACAAAAAACCACTGCATGGGAGAACATATATGCCAATGCTATTTCAGATAAGGGTTTAACTTCCAAAATTACAGGGAAGTCATAGAACTTAACAAAAGGAAGATAAACAATCCAATCAAAAAATGATCAAAGGACCTAAATAGACACTTTTCAAAAAGGACATACAGAAGGCCAAGAGACATATGAAAACACATTCAAAGTCACTAATCGTTGGAGAGATGCAAATCAAAATGACAATGAGATACCATCTCACACCTGTCAGAATAGCTACCATCAACAAATCAACAGATGACAAATGCTGAAGATCTGGAGAAAAAGGAACCCTCGTGCACAGCTGGTGGGAATGCAGACTGGTTCAGCCACTGTGGAAGACAGTATAGAGTTTCCTCAAAAAGTTAAAAATAGAACTCCCATTTGACCCAGTGATCCCACTTCTAGGAATATATCCCAAGAAATCAGAAAAACACAAATCATAAGGGATATATGCAGCCCTATGTTCATAGCAGTACAATTTACCATAGCTAAGATTTGGAAATAGCTTAAGTGCCCATTGGAGGAGTGGATTAGAAAACAGTGGTACATCTACACAATGGAATATTAAGCTGCTGTAAAAAAGAAAGAACTCTTAGTATTTGCAACAGCATGGATGTCCTGGAGAACATTATACTAAGCCAGCAATTCGCAACCTGTGGGTCGAGACCAGGTGGTCTAACGATCCTTTCACAGGGGTCACCTAAGACCATCCTGCATATCAGATATTTACATTACGATTCATAACAGTAGCAAAATTACAGTTATGAAGTAGCAGTGAAAATAATTTTATGGTTGGGTCACAACATGGGGAACTGTATTTAAAGGGCCAGAAGGTTGAGAACCACTGTGGGAAATAAGCCAGTCGGAGAAAGATAAATGTCACATGATCTCACTCATATGTGGAATATGATGAACAACATAAACTGATGAACAAAAACACATACAGATACAGAGAAGCATTGGACAGTCAAAAGTCAGGGGGAAGGCAGAGGAGGTTGGGTGGGGAACAGGGGGAGAGATCAACCAAAGGACTTGTATGCATATAAGCATAACCAATGGACATGGACACTGGTGGGGGAGCATGTGCTGGAGGGTGGGAGTGGCTGGGAGGGGTCGATGGGGAAAAAGGAGATATATGTAATACTTTTAAAAATAAAATAAAAATAAACATTTTCATATTTGATCTATGTACATTGTATGTCAATTTACTTTTCTATGCTTACTTAGGTTTTAGGGTTTTATTTTTCTTTTTTATTGAAAGTGCTAAAACAAACCATAAAAAAATAAAATTCAGAAATAAATGAATGCTTTCTTTTCTTGTAAAATCCAGAAGTCAGGATTTAACTTTATAATAATCAGCACGTATTCCATAAAAACATCTATCATCACTTCAATTAAAATTTACAAAATAAATTTGACATTTATTTTGGCAATAAAGTTGTTTTCCTTCTCTGAGATATCCATATACACCGTCTTCATGCACTGAAAAACATTTAGTCAGCCCCTCTCTACCTACAGTTGTGTGAGGTACTCTGGGAAATACAGAGAAAACAAAGATATGGTCCCTAGCGGAGAACACATGCATTGATCTGTTTGGTGTATTATTTATTTATTTATTCATTTTAAATTTTGTTTTATTGCTTAAAGTATTACAGAAATTGTTAAATATGTCTCCATTTTTTCCCCTTGACCTTGCCCCCTCCTCCTCTATCCCCCAGTGTCTTGTATCCATTGTTTATGCTTATACGCATGCATACAAGTGCTTCAGTTGATCTCTTAACTCCCCACAACCCTCCCGAGCCTTCCAGCTGTAGTTTGACAGTCTGTTCAATGCTGTTCTGTCTCTGTATCTGTTGATGTTCATCAGTTTATAATAGTCTTTATTATCCATAAATAAGTGAGATCCTGTGGTATTTTTCTTTCATTGACTGGCTGATTTCACTTAGCATAATGCTCTCCAGTTCCATCCATGCTGCTGCAAATGTTTAGTGTATTTTTTTAATATGTTTTTATTGATTTCAGATTTCAGAGAGAGAAAGGGAGAAGAATAGAGATATAGAAACATCAATGATGAGAGAGAAACATCTACCTACTGCTCCCTACACACCCCCTACTGGGGACTGAGCCTGCAACCCAGGCATGTGTCCTGAACAGGACTAGAATGGTGACCTCCTGGTTCATGGGTTGATGCTCTACTACTGAGCAACAGCAGCTGGTTATACTCTGATTTTAATAACAACTGAATCATATAAGGATAGGAATGATTAAGTGCATGTAAATCAGGTAACTTTTAAGGTTAAGAATTTGCACAGGCAGAGTAGGGGGGGAAGGGCATGTTAACCTAGGTGTAGGGAATAGTGTGAAGAGTTTACAGTAAGAAATCAGCATGGGCTATCTAGAGAATAACGAAAGGGAACACTGACCAGAGCAGAGCACAGACACTACCTGGGAGATAAGGCTGAATAGCCACACTATGAACAGCTTGGAACAAAGAATGAGCATTTGAACTTTATCTTCTAGACAATAGGGGGTTGCTGGAATTTTCCGAAGAAAAATAGCATGATGAAATAAGTAAGACTGGGTTAGAAAAGAGAAAGAACATAGTTATTCTCTCATGTTTTTCACTCTGTAGTATGTATTAGTCTTCTCTCATCTCCCTTTCTCTCTCTATCTCCCTCCCTCTTTCCCTCCCTCTCTTTTCTCTCTCTTTTTACTACCCAATACTTATTGGTTATCTCACATATTATTTAATTCCTCATTCTACAGATGAAGAAAAATTTGTAGGCATTAAATAACTTTCCCAAAGGCAACTGGTATGCAAATGCCTGAGATAGTATTCTATCCCATGTCTGTGTCACTTAATAGCTTCTCCTAAACACTTTGCAATACTGCTTCCTGGTTATGAGACTACTGTAATTTCATACATTTAATGCAATGAACACTTTAACAACAACACTGGTTACAAAAATGGAGAGTAGCCTTAGCCTGTTTGGTTAGAGCTTTGGCCCATGGACTGAGGGGTCGAGAGTTCCATTCTGGTTAAGGACACATGCCTCAGTTGCAGAGCAAGTGCAGGAGGCAGCCAATTAATCTCTCTCTTTCTCTCTCTCTCTCTTTCTCTTCTCCTCACTCCCTTCCACCACTCTTTCTAAAAATCAATGACAAAAATAGTCTGGGGTGAACATCAGAAAAAAAAAGGAGAGTAAATGATGAGGTTGAATAAATGGGTTTTAGAAAAAGAATAGGATTTAGTGACACATTGGCTAAGAAGAAAGCTGTATCTACTAATAAGTGGGGGCCCAGTATTAAGCTTTGGTGTTTAGAAAAATGGTGGTGGAAATTGTAAATATTTGAGAAATGGAATATTAATACTAAGAAGCATCAATCATGAACATGCTGTGTAAAGAGGGTAATGTATCTAACAAGGGAAATCAGCTTGTGAAGAGACTGGACCACAGATGCAGTGCTTTCTTCAATTCATCCATTATTCTCCCTTCTTTTACTTCAAAATCAAATTTGTAAAGCATGACTTTCTTCAAGCTTTCTTTTTCTCATAATTTTCATCCAAAAAATTTTTAAGTCTAAAATTAAACCTATCTTCTCATTATCTTAACCTGTTCTTTTTGTAAATCAAAGACTTCATTTTTAACATAATCCAGTGAACTAATCTCCTTTACTTCTGTGGAAAATTTGACTATGAGGACCCTTTCCTGTTTTGTTTAAGAATATTCTCCCCGATCCTAACTGGTTTGGCTCAGTGGATAGAGCGTCAGCCTGCGGACTGAAGGGTCTCAGGTTCAATTCTGGTCAAGGGCATGTACCTTGGTTGCGGGCACTCCCCAGTAGGGGGTGTGCAGGAGGCAGCTGATCGATGTTACTCTCTCATCAATGTTTCTAACTCTCTATCCCTCTCCCTTCCTCTCTGTAAAAAATCAATAAAATATATTAAAAAAAGAATATTCTCCCCATTTCCCCACTCTTTGACCCTTTATTTTCACAAAATCTGTACTTTTTTTTCTGTTTTTTGAAGAGGCAGCATAACATACTGATTAAGAGTATGAATCTGAAGCTCTTGGCTATTTGAAATTCCAACTTCAAAATACCTAAGCACTGAATCTGAATTACCTATGAAGTAGGGGTGATAATAACACTATTATCATAGGGAGGTTAGGAAGATTAAATGGGGTAATATTTGTAAATAACTTATAACAATATTGGCATATTGTAAGCACTGTTTGTTATTTTTTTTATAACTGTTTCTTTGCATATCGTACCTTTACTCCCTTATTCAAACTCACTTGTTTTTACTTTCTTTCAATTTTCCTTATCATTGCCTACTTCATAAATCATAGAGGGATAATGAATCATACTGCTATTTAAGCATATCTAAGCAAATAAATTCATAAATATGTAAATTTAGGCATGACCTTTTATTCTAGTCTCTTCTGTATTGATGACTTATTCATAAGTCATATGCATTAGCCACTAGGATAAACCAACACTACCTCAAATCTAACATAAATGGAATCAAACTTACGATTTTGTCTTCAGAACTAGAATTTTCAATCTCCTCCCTTGCCATTCCCACCAAGTTTATAACGTGAGGACTATCTTCGATATGTCTTCTCCTCACTCCCTCTCCAAAATCAGTCATTAATATCTACATTTCCACTTTGATACAACTTTCAGTCCCCTCTTTTATCTCAGAAACCTACTGCCACTGCCCCACTCCACACTCATTACCTCAAACCTGGATCACCCTAAACTGATCTTCATTCCCCCCAGCAATCTTTATGCCAGTAAATCCTGCCTATTGAAACCAGATTAATTTCTGGACAGGACTGCCACTTTCACAACATGCTTCTGTACAAAACAGCAGCCTAAAATTAATTTAACCTCTTGGTCATTTGACAGTAAAACCATGAACAGAGCATTTCCCCTTTCTTGCTACCAGTACAAAGCCATCAAGCATCTTGCCACATGTACAAACAGATGAATGTGTGAGGATACGCAGCTACCTTCTGCTTTTTTATCAACATTGTAAGACCATGGCATATATAAGTATATGATATACGTTTTTTGGTTAATCTCTTCCCATACTGCCTCTGCCCCGCCCCACTTCTGAGATTTATCAGTCTATTCCAGGCTTCTATGTCTCCAGGCCACTGGACCTATTTTGTTGGTCAGTTTCTTTTGGCCATTAGATTCCACAAATAAGTGACATCATGTGAATGGGTCTGTCTCTGTATGGCTTATTTCACTTTGCATAATAAACTCCAGGTCCATTCATGCTGTCTCAAAGGATAAGAGATACTTTTTTTTTTTTTTTTTTACAGCTGCATAGTTGTCCATTGCTATGGCACTTTCTTGATGGTCCTCTATGCACTAGTAAAACAGACAAAGCCATTAGGTCTCCTGTATATGATATGCTTTTGATTTGCTTTCCTCTATTTAGACTTTTAGCTGATATATGCATTTTCTAGAGTTGCCATAACTAATACCATAGACTGAGTGGTTTAAATAACAGAAATGCATTTTCTCATAGTTCTAGAGACTAGAAGTCCAACTTGAAAGTGCTGGGAAGTTTGTTTTTTTCTGAGGTCTCTCTCTGGCTTGTATATGACCATCTTATTTCTGTGCCTTCACATGGTCTTCTCTCTGTTTCTGTCTGTGTCTAAATGTCCTCTGTGTGGTTGCATCCCTAGTGAGTCCCTCTTTTAGTATAAGGACACGATTCATTTTGGATTAAGGCCTCATCCTTATAACCTTAATTATTCCTGTAGAGGCCATATCCCCAAATATAGTCACACTAGGGGTCCGGTGCACAAAAATTTGTGCACTCGGGGGATGGGGGTCCCTAAGCCCGGCTTGTGCCCTCTTGCAGTCTGGGACACCTCAGGGGGGATGTCCACCTGCTGGCATGCCTGGCCAGCCTGGGTGAGGGGCTGAGAGCCATTTTCAGGCTGCCCACAGCCCCTTCAGGGTTTGTGCACTGGGGGGTGGGAAGGCTGGTGAGTGCAGGCCTGGATGTTTCCCACCGGAGGGCCCACGATTGCACATGCCTGGTGGGCCCCCACCACTGAGGGGACACAACTGGTGCAGAGTTGGGTGGCAAGCCAGGGGCGGACGCTGGTGCAGAATCCCTCGGTAAGGCCCTGCTGCTGAGCAAACACACCTGGGGTGGAGCCGGGCAGTGAACTGGCTTCAGATTCTCTGCACTGTGCAGGAGACGCTGCTGCACGCCCTGTGGAGGCCCCTGGGGGGCGGATGAAGGTAGTGGACCCTGGACGGGTGCTCCCACATGCCCCCGAGGAGGCCCCTGGGGTGGAGCCAGGCTGCGGACCCAGGACAGGCATTCCTGGATGTCCCGCAGAGGCCCCCGGGGGGCAAAGCCAGGCAGCAGACCCAGGACGGCTACTCCTGCACACCCTGCAGAG
>PVJC01042734.1:0-14814 GCA_004026665.1 Murina feae
GGGTACCCAGGCCTGTAGGTGAGGGCAGTTGGGATGGACCCAGGCCTGCTGGGGAGGGCAGTTGTGGGGGACTCAGGCCTGCAGGGGAGAACAGTTGGGGGTGCCATCCTGGTATGGGGAAGGCAGTTAGGGTCAATCAGGCCAGGCCAGCACAGGACCAGTTTGGCGTTTATCAGGCTGCCAAGGGAGTGGTTAGGGGCAATCGGCATTTAAGAGGTCAGGAGCCAGCAGTCCTGGATTATGAAAGGGACGTTGACTTCCCGTTTAGGCCCGATCCCAATGGTGGGATCGGGCCTACATGGGCAGTCGGACATCCCTCAAAGGGTCCCTGATTGGAAAGGGTGCAGGTTGGTCTATGGGACACCACCACCACCCACCACCCCCACTCCGTGCACGAATTTCATGCACCGGGCCTCTAGTATATATATAAAAGCCAAGTGGCCAGAATGGCAGAACAACCAGAATGACCAGAATGACCAGTCACTATGACATGCACTGCAGCAGCCAACTGGCCTAATCTGGTGATGCTGTCACAGGTGTATTCATATATTCAGAAACTGGGGAATGACAGTTGGAACCAGTGAGCACATGTGAGCTATTTATGGGTTAGGTGCATTTATAACCTTCTCTCCATACGTCCCCATTCTATAACCAGGGCAATGAAGCTTCAGAAACCTAGCTATCAACATCAAATTTAATTCCCATCCAACAACCTTAAATTGTTTGGCATTTTTTTCTCCTAAATGTAGCTACAGAAGTAAATGGCCACAGGTCCTGTTGTTGGAATCCTTACTATATCTTGATGTGGTGTTGTAGGTGTTTTCTCTTGGGCGCCTAGCCTCTCCTTTAACCTGTGAGTTTGGGATCCAAAACCCAGGCATGGATCATTATTTGTACTTGGAGAGGCTTCCTTCAGCCTCCTAATTATTCATTCTTGATTTATTTTGATTGTGTAGATTGAGAAATATGTGTGTTACCCATTAATCTATTCTCCTCTAGATACAATGTGTTCTATTATGTGTCTCCAAGTTTCTTTGAGGATCAGGGTCCCCTTACTGCCTCTCTAACCTTGGTGATTGTTATGATTGGCCATACTTGCTTTAAAGGTTATTTAGGAGATCACCTGGTCTTTTTAAATTCCAAAATCCTATCATCATCATTCCTTACAGGGAGCCAATTTTTGTAACAGCATCTTCTATAATCAGTCCTGGCCCATAGGGGATGATCAATACTAAGCTTCTGAATGAAATCAGTGCCCCTCTGAAAGCATATATCATCTCTGTGATAAAAGAGTGCCTCCAGGCCCTCCTGCAGAACAAGATTAGTTTTGTGACCTTATTTGAAGCACATAGTTTGCTAGTAGTGTGCTCATTTCTCTGAGCTATTGATTTTTTTCACTGGTTTTCATATTAATTGCTATTTATTAATAACAATTATTATTAATTGTTATTTGTTCATTGTTATACCACCATCAATTTCTCCAAGCTTCCAGTGATTGACTAACCAAGTACAGAAGGGCTGAGAGAGGAAATAGGGTGATATTTATATATATGCTCCACTTAGGTCCTGTGGGACAGGTTATCTTTGACAGACATTTTTACAAGAGATTTCTCTGCTTTCCCTTCCCTCTCCCTTTTCCCTTATCCATCATCTGTTTCACGTATTTCTTCCTAAAAACTGATATCCCCTTTAAAAGTAAATAAAAAGAAGTGTGAGTGCCATGAAATTCTTGCACGGGGGGTGGGGGGTCCCTCAGTCCAGCCTATACCCTATCACAATCCAGGACCCCTTGGGGATATTCAACTGCCAGTTTAGGCCTAAACCTGCAGTTGGACAACCCTTTCACAATCCAGGACCACTGGCTCTTAATCACTTGCCTGTCTGCCTGTCAGATCACTCCTAACTACTTTATCTACTTGCCTCATTGCCCCTAACCACTTGCCTGCCTGACTGATCACCCCTAACTTCTCTGCCTGCCTGTCTGATCACCCTTAACTGCTTACCTGCCTGCCTGATCACCACTAACCGCCTCTGCCTCAGCCCCTGCTGCTACAGCTTCATGTGAAAGGACACCTGGAATGATGAACAGAGGTCTTTCAGCTGTCCAGTCTAATTACAATATTATACTTTTATTATTATAGATGCTCTTAAAGAAGCTAATTTTAAATTTTAATGAAATAATAAACTTAAAAGCCTAAGTGACCAAATGACAGAATGACCAAACAACCAGACGACTGATCATTATGACATGCACTGACCACCAGGGAGCAGATGCTCAATGCAGGCGCTTCCCCCTGGTGGTCAGTGTGCTCCCACAGCCAACCTACCACAGTCCCACCCCCTGGCTGGCCAGCTCCAATGACTCTGATCAGGACCTCCAGCCTACCTCCTGCGGGCCATCCCCCTGGCCAACCTCCCACAGCCCGATAGGCCCTGCTCGCCAGCCAGGCTGAGGGACCCCACCTGTGGAGGAATTCGTGCACTGGGCCTCTAGTCATTTTTATATCTCTAAATATTTGTTAGCTTTCTTCTTTAGTAGGTTTTATTTTTACATACGGGGTGTCCCCTCAAAATGTATACATATTTTAACAGCTGACAGCTCAATTTTGAAAATGAAGTGTATTTTAATAAAAACTGTCTTTATAATTATTCAAAGTGTTTTTATACATTTTTTTGGTCACCCTATACATATATTTTTATTAACAGAATATTAATATGCTGAAATTTTGAATATTTTCTTGCTTTTCATATATAAATTTCTAAAGCATTTTAGAGTCTTATTTAATATACTTTATTATATTCATCTATAGTCTCCTAAACTCTAGTTCTATAATGTGATTTTCCTATGTCAAAGTTTTTTATTTTAATTACAGATTACAGATGTTGTAATATTGACCTGGGAAAGTAGTATGAATGTTAGTACCCGTTCTCCCTTGCAATTTCTTCATGTAACTAATTTTATTTAGGTATCTACACTCTCCATTCTATTTAACACACTGAATGGGAAGTTAAAGCTATGCTGATACTAATCCATTCCAAGCGTGAGTCTGATTGCTCAAAGACAGTGAATTTTAACGTTAACAACATGTTAGAATCACCTATTAGCTTTTGAAAATCCTGAAGTTCAGAGTGTACTCAAGGAAGATTAAATCTGAGTCTGTCCATGTGGGAAGCAGGTCTTAGCATTTTCTAAATGGTTCCAGTGTGCAGCCAAGTTTACCAGTCTCCTGGAGTATTTTGTTTAGAAACCTAGGATTAAACTAATTAGCATTGCTTAGCATGGGCATTGGATGCAATACAAGGCAAAAAGTAGTGACATTTGCTGAGGTCTTGTAAGAAGTGTCCTTTATCACAGTAATGAGACAGACTCCAGAAACGATGCTCTTTCTTTTATTTGATGCCATGGGGTATTGATGTGAGGCCAGGATAGCAAATATCACTTTGCCACCATAAGGTAGTTTGTTGGCATGTTGACACATTCAGCATAAGAATATGGAACAACCAAAGAGTAATTTACAATGCTACAGTGTATAATATTGATCAAATGAGTCTAATTGCTTTTTTAACGTTCAATCGTTTAATTACTCAGTTATAGAACAATTAGGCTTATTGGGTCAATATTATACTCTGTAGCATTTGATATATAGAACAAAATAATTAAATTGAAGGTAGGATTGTAGACTTTATCTATATTTCAGACTTTCATGTGAATAGGAGGGAATAGATGTGAATAGAATCAATTATGGACTAAGGACTATTTTATGTCTACAGATTGTGTTGAATTCAGACTTAAAGCCCTTTGTTTTTTACAACAGAAAATTACAGGATATATATAAACACACACAAAGTAATAATAGTACACAAAGTAAAAAAAATAACAAAACATAAATATGGAGGGATGAAAAATGGTAGCAATTTGTTCTAATTTAAGCAACCATCAACTTAAAATAGACTGCCATAAACATAGCTTGGCATATATGAAAAACATGGTAACCAAAACCCAAAACTCTACAAGAGAGATACAAAGAAATCTAATCATAGCACTACTACAGAAACCATCAACATACAAGAGGAGAGAGAAAAAAAATATTGAACTAAGGGAGCAAAAATGCAGATTCTGAGGAAAGCAATTTCAACTTAATTTTTTAAAAATATGTTTTTATTGATTTTTGGAGAGAGAGAAACATCAAAGTGAGAGAAAAATATTGATGGGCTTCCTCCTGCACGCCCCCAACTGGGGATGGAGACCATAACCCAGGCATGTGCCCTGACCCAGAATCGAACTAGTGACCTTTCTGTGCATTGGAAGGTGCTCAACCAGCTGAACCATACCAGTCAGGGCTCAACTTGATTTTAATAGTCAAGAGAGGCAGACAAGAAGAATCTCTATTCAAGGAATCTGTTTCTCTAAAAGAAAATAACTGGTATCAGAGTCATTTAAATGAAATAAATAGCAATGTGTATCTCTCTCTAAGAGTTGGTGCTAGAGAAGGACCCACTGATTGAACATCCTATATAATAAAAGCCTAATATGCAAATTGACTGAATGGCAGAATGACCAGTAAGTGGGGGGCAGGACTAGCAAGCAGGTGGCACTAGGCCAGCCACGGTGGGTGCCAGCAGGCAGAGGGAGGGGTCAGTGATGGAGAGATGGCGGCAACTGGCAGCAGCAGATGGGCGATGGGGTAGGCAGGGCTGGAGCTTCCCCCTGGTGGTCAGTGTGCTCCCACAGGGGGAGCGCCCCTTAGCCACAAACTGGCTGGAGGCTAGTGAGCACTAAGGATGTCTGACTATGGCTTAGGCCTGCTTGCCATGGGGAGTGGGCCTAAGCCATCAGTCAGACATTCCCTGAGGGCTCTTGGACTGCAAGAGAGTGCAGGCTGGGAAGAGGGACCCTCTTCCCCCCCGTGAGTGCACACATTTTCATGCACTGGGCCTCTAGTAGTATGATAAATGTCAGATAGCATTCTAAATGTAAGCAAGTTTGTAGCAATCAGGACAACAATATTTAGTAGTCTGAAAAATCCAATTTCAACCTAAGTTTTATTAAATGACTAGTATATATATGTATATTTCTTCATTATTATTTTTAACAGGATAAAGAGTAAGTAATTTATATACTCAACAAAACCTCATAAGATGTCTTGAGGAAGCAGGTTGTTTGGTGCACAGTAGCATTCTTATGAACTAGAGCACCTTGGTATAGTCTAGTAAGGGAAACTGACTCAAATAAACAACTAAATAAAACAAAACTTCAATTACAAGTCTAGATAAAAATATATATGGAACTGTGGATTGGGTAGTAAGAACTATTTTTATAGACCATTTTAAGTTGATATCCATCTTAGGGGTTTTGAGGAGAAGGGTGTAATATAAGAAAAATAGTAGATAGCATTCTAGGCAGAAGAAATTGCAAAAACATCCAAAACAAAACAACAACAATATACAAAAGGTGTGTTTGAAACATTGAGAGAATAGCAGTACCAAGTTCAGTATATATATTCTCTGAAATGTCAGCTGTTTTTCCTCTTAAATTAATTTTCAATTAAAAAATATTTGAGAGTCATTTATATCCATTTTTATTCTAAGTCCATGGTGAATGCTAAAACAATAGGAAGGATTAATGACCTTTCATAATGCTATAAAGTCATAACCTCCAGTGTATTGTAAAGAAAAATGGAGAAATGTTTGGAATCCTCATATATTTGTGAGGTAAACACAAAATAATTTCTTTTATTAAGTGTTCTATTTAACTTCTTAAGTGCCTTCAATCTATGGATACAGTCTTTTTCAGGAAAAAAGAAGTACAAATATAATGTTTAAAACTTTTGAAAAAGAAAAAAAAGTAAACCCTCAAAATCTAGTACTTGCATTTTTTTTATAATAAGGCATGCATTGATTGTAATTTCTTTTAATCAAGACTAACCATGAGGAATATTTAGGCTATACATAGCATAATTTCTGATAAAAGAAAGCATGTTTTCCTCTGCCAAGAGAAAACACTTTTTGATACTGAAGTCTGGGAAAATATTTATGTTTCGCTCTTTAATACGGGACATTGGGAAAGATAATGGCCATGTTTTTCAGAATGGCTTGCAAGAGATACAGGAATATTCAAATGGACATCTTTTAAACTGATTTTGCATGAAATACTGAAAATACAATATAACATGGTAACTTTGCACAAAAGTTTTTGAATGAATTGCATTTCTAACTTTTATGTAAGGCTTTCCCACATTTTAATTACCCTATTATTTTGGAAATCAGTGAAACCCAGGGCATGCATTTAAAATATTCACAAATTATTTAGCCTACCAAATATGTGAAAGGAAGTTAACTTGATAAAACATACGTAAGATAAATTAAATAGTTAATTTTTTCATAGGCATCTAAGAATATAGAAGTCTGTTTTCTGTATCCACTTCAGATCATCTTTACAAAGCTCTTATCTTCAGAATAAAATATCTGTATATTTAATATTTTAAGGTGCATTCGGGATGTGTGCACATTATTTTAAAATTTTCCTATATTTTTCATGACAAAATTTGTTTTACAGAATTAAGAGTTAGTTATAATCAAAGCCACTTTGACATTTATGCTTATTTGGGAAGAAATAACCCTTACAAAAAGAAAAGAGAAATAAAGAAATGACCTCAAACAAAATTAAAAATACAAACTCCCAGCTACTTGGAGATATGAGATATCTCAGTAAAGAAAAAGCATAGCATCAAATAACAATTTTATCACTGAGATAACAAAGAATGGTGGGTGATGAATGGAAATAATAGAAAGTGTTGAGTACTGGAGAAAAAAGTTCTAAATTCTACATTGCTTCTGTTAATAACATCTCAATGGAAAAATCAATCTATGTAACTTCTGGTTTCTGCATGTATAAAATAGGGATAATATCAGTGTATCACACCCATACAGATAGTAAAAGGCAAATTAGAAACATTTCCATGAAAATCCTTAGTTAAAATGAATACAATATGTAAACAATCATCCATTTTTCATATTGAAACATGAACGTGTTGGTGTTTGTTTTTTTAATAATTTACCCAGAGTGGATTACAAAAATACAATTTTAAAAAGACCAATAAATAACAGGAAAGGTAAGAAATAAACTATGTATGGTCTCAAGAAAATTTTCTGGAGTGATGGCTATGCTGTAATCTTGATTTTGGTGGTAGTTACATGGGTGAATTTAATTGTCAAAATTTCCCTAAATATATACAGAAGATCTTCCTTCATGTTTTATTATATGTAAGAAAATCTTGACAAAAATCTTGACCGCCTTATGAAGGGACTGTTAATATTGCCCTACCTGTTCTAACCCTCCCCCCCAAAAAGGAAACAGAGAAAATAGGCTACTTAAAAAAATGAGAAAAATGTGGGTGCTTTGTTTACTTGATCATACCATATCATTTTTTTAAAGAACACACCATGTAATTCTGATTAATGAAATTTTCAGAAAAGATGAAAATACAGATTTTATTAAAAAGAGCTTCACATTTACATTCTTTGATTTTTTGTGCAACTGTTACCTTTCTACCACAGTTCAATAAAAATATTTTTAGTGGCAAAACTCATAGTCTCGAGTTTACATTTTGTGCCTGTCAGAGTCATTGCCCTCACAGGCAACATCAAGTCTGAGGCCAACAGTGACCGATGGTTTCAATTCATTTCTAGTGAAACATTCCCAAGACTGTCTGACTGTTTTGTTTTTGTTTTACATTTTTTTCTTAAATTTTATAAGTTATAGGACTTAATTGAAGCAAGTATAAAACAAATCAACATTAAAAAAAAACCCAAATATTAAAGAACAGGCAAACAAGCATAACCATTTTAAGACAATAACACTTTCAATCTAGACTTTTACTGTAAGAAATAATAAGATGATCTAAGATTTGATTTTTCCTAATTTACTTTGTTAAATAATAAAATTTATCTTTAAGCATGTTTGCACACAGCTCTGTGAATAAAATTGAAGATATTTTATGCATGGCTGTACCAAATAATAAAATTCTAGGCTACCACGGTTATAAGAAATGCTTTAATATTTGCACTGAGAATGTATCAGAGGGTGTTATGATTTATTATGAAAAATAGCAGTGTCAGATAACACTGTATTTCAGTTCGCTACTTACTTCTGCTTTCAACACAACCTCCATGAAGTAAGAGAGTTCATTTATTCATGCAAAATAGTTTTTAATATCTTTTCAGTTTGTCACTCATCTACAGATAATATACCATGTCACAGTAACATAACAGCCTGTCATTACAAGAATGTGCTATTGTTATAAAAAACTATTTTACTTAGTGAATTCTGAAGCCTATTTGTAAAATTATAATTAGTTATAGGACATATTCATCTGTCAAAAAACATACTTATTCCTTGGGTTACTTTTCAATAAAATTAGAACTCTGTCAAGTTCCAACTTTTCCATTGAGAAGAAAAATAACAGTTAAATTGCTCAGAGATCAGTCAGAACTATGGGGAGGCTGCTTCTGTTGGGAACTGAGGGCTAGTCAGTGGCAATACATGTGTGATTTTATATTAAAATCAAGACCAGTAAAAGTCATAATAAACACAGATTTGGAGTCACATAAACCTTGGTTTGATATTTAGATTCACCACTTTTTAACACTGACGTTACCTTAGCTACTGAAAATATCTAGGTTTTGGTTCTCACATAAATGGACACACACAAAGCATCACTAAGATATTTTGTTCCAGCATAAAATGATATGATCTAGAATTGTTTTGTAGAAATAGCCTAGTTAATTGTTTTGTAAATGTAATAGTAAATCTATCCAAGAGATAATTGTATGAAATCTGTCCAAATCTTGAATATAGGCACACTTTGACCCATCAATGTCATTTCTAGGAATTTATTGTATAAACCTATAATTGTATAATATTAAAAATTGCCTACATGGCCATTATATTACATCCATAAAATAAAATTTGGTGTAGCTACCCAGAAGAGAGGTGAAAGATCCATACAACAACATTTATGCTGTTCACAATTAAGGTGCTTATAACGGAAAAAATCTTCTATTTGCTAAAGGTAAATATTGTACCATAGATTGCTGTTTTCCGGATTAAAATTCTGCAATGATTTACTCTTATGTTAGCACTATTTTACATTTATTGTTGGCATTTTGGGCTCTATGCATAAGCTAAGTAAAAATAAAATAAAAATCTCCAACAATACACCAGAATCTTGTAGTTTTCATTTAATATATTAAATGCATATAGATAAACAGACTTTTTTTGCTTATTAAATTTCAAACATTTTTAAGTTATATCCATTATAATTTTTAAAACATTCTTAGCAAAAGCATAGAAAGTGTCAATGCATAGTATTTCATACCCTAAGGCATCACGACTTTGCATGAATTATAAACTAAAGAAAAGAAACAAAATTCATATGGTCAATTGGGGAAAAACCTTCCCACTGTTTGAAGGTCTATTTTGTAGTGTCCCATCAGAAAAGCAGGCCAAAGCATCCACACGGATGCCAATTACACCGGCAGCAAAGGAATCAGACGCTGTTGGCAAAACATGCTCCAGAGTGTGGCATCTGGGCCCTTTAACTGCCATACAGAGTCCCATCTGTAGCTAAAGCTGTTGACTCTGCTTTGGGGTAAGAAAAATCAGAAATAAAGAAGGCAGTTAAATCCTAAACCGTGCCAGGAATGGCAGAAGGCAGGCTGCAGTCAGCATTCAAATTACATCCCTAGCCCAATTTGCTTTTTAATGTCTTGAAACTGTATAAACACTAAACTATGTTAACTCCAGTAGTTTAGTGATGAGTTTAGAGATGAGCACATGTAGGTGGCTCAGTAACTTAGGAAACACAGATCACCTAAACAGATTTGATATTTCAACAAAAATATTCCTTTTCCTAACATTTTTCCTCTCAAAGAATATAGCCATATGGTGAATAAAACGCAAGTCTCACCCAACATATTAAAATACCTTATTTTAAGAATTCATTATGGTATATAATGTGAATGCTCACAAATAGTATAAAATTTAAGAATTTTCTTTTTGATTTTTAATGTTTTCTTTACACTGACGTTTCACAAAATGCAGATAGTCATTGTATCCTTTACTGAGCCTTCTGACATTTTTTTAACCAACTGAAATGTGTGGAAAAGCTTCAGAGAGACCTAAAATTTAATTAATAAACTGTTGTTTAATTGCAAAAGAACAAGGTAATCTTTTAGTGTTCGTTTTAGATTTGCTGTATCTATAAATATGTAGGTTGGAATGAGTTGCTATCTATATAATTCCATGGATTCATCATTTGTAGGTTGCTGCTCTTCTCTTATTTATACACATACTAGAAGCCCAGTGCACAATATATTGAGCAGTGGGGGATCCCTCAGCCAGGCCTGTACCCGCCCAACCTGTGGCCTGCCACCTGCCCATCAGCCCCACCTCACACACCTGGGCCTGTCACCCTGCCGCCTGCACTGCACCTGCCTCCATCTTGGCTGAGTTAATTTGCATACAGCCACTCTGATTGGCTGGTGGGCATGGCTTAGGCATCCCATAGAAATGGTCAATTTCAATATTACACTTTTATTAGAGTAGATGTTTGAAAGCAAGATAGATGTTGGGAATAATAAAAACTAGTAATATTTAAGAAACAGACTCAGAGATGCAGAGAACAGACTGATGGTTGCCAGAGAAGAGGGGTATTGGGAGGATGGGTAAACAAAGAGAAAGGCTTAGGAAGTACAAACTGGTAGTTACAAAGTAGTCACAGGATGTAAAGGTCATGATGCCAGGTTGGTACTTGAAAGGGCAGAGGATCACTCTGTAAGGTGTATGACTGTCTATCCACTACATATCCTAGGTCCAGGCTTTCTGACTCTAGAACCATGTTTGCTCTCTATCTCATTCTTATCAGCTCTTGCTCTCTCTCATATAAGTAATACAAATATATTTTGGTATAGTCACTTCAGTAATGGTGAAGAAAGGGCTTCTGAAAATTTATTATTCTATTAAAAAAATAAGAAAACTGGCAAACAAACAAACAAAACTTATTCAGAACTTATTCAGAATTCTGGAAATAAACTAAAGGCTTGAAAAAATCTGAGCAGTTTTTACCCAAGAAAAAAAGAAAGGCTGAATCTCATGCACATAGTCATTTTGTGGTGGTTCAACTTGTATTTCCGTCTCCCTCTCCCAAGTTCTGTCACAGTCCTGAAAACCACAACTTTGCGATAATGACATCTGTGAAGCCTAGCAGCCACTGAGGAGGCAGTATAGGTTTAGGGCTTACACATAAGATTCTTCTCTAGGAATGTCACTATTTCCTTAGTCTGGCAGCTCTCTGAAAGGTTCCATTCTCAGGAATTGACTTTATTTGACCTAAGTCAAACCTAACTCTGTTCAACAATCCTTGTAAGGATTTATTCACAACAACCAGTGGCAATTGCTTAACCTTGCAGTTGCTTGAGGTAATGATTCCAGTTGAGGCTAACAAGACGCTGATCAATATACTTAAAGGTAAAAGTTGGGAATGAAATGTTCATAGAGGTCTTTGAAAAGCTAAGCACATTGCTGGTAAACCAGAAGGCACAATGTAGAGTCTAATCACAGGCCTAAGAAGTACATGGAGGACCTTATCTGGCTGACCTTGAGGCTCTGTGTAGGCAGATAGTGAAGAGGAAGGCGAAATTATAAAGTGCCTGGCTGAGTGTTGAATGAGTTCCTCAACACAGACACCCTGGTTCCCTCAGTGGAAGCTGGAGACTTATTTGCTAAAGGAAATTGAGAAAATATTATTAAATCATTAGCTGACAACTAAGGTGGACAAGCAGAGACTACAATAGCCGCACATGACAAAAAATACATAATTTATAAAATTATTCCAGAAAAACCTCTAAACAAACGATAGCAAAAGTAAATAAATAAATAAATAAATAAATACAATAAATACAATAACTACTGGAAATGGACTATTCTAATGTCCAGACTTGTCACATTATATTATTTAAAAGGTCAACTGCTCATAAAAAATATATGTCATGTAAAAACAGAAATGCATAGCCCCCACACAGGAAAAATGCAATAAATAAAAACTGTCTCTGAGAAAGCCTGAGTATTGGAATTAATTGAAAATATATTAAATAGATATAATAAATATGCCACCAAATTCATAACCTAGAAGAAATGGACAAGTTCTCAGAAATATATCTTTCTAGACTGAATTATGAAGAACTGGAAAATCTAAACAGACCAATCAACAGTGAGGAAATTGAAACAACCATCAAAACCCTCCCAAAAGTAAAAGTCCAGGACCAGATGGCTTTAATAGGGAATGTGACCAAACATCTAAAAAAATTAATGCCTATCCTTCTTAAACTCTTCCAATAAACTGATGAAGAAGCAATACTTTTTAACACATTTTATGAGGCCAACATTGCTGATACCAAAACATGGCAAGGATAATAGAAAAAAAAAAAAGAACTTACAGCCCAATATCTCTAAGGACTGGAGATGAAAAATTCTTAGCAACATACTTCTAAATCAAATACAGCCATACATTTAAAAAATAATACATCACAATCAGCTGGGGTTTCATTCCAGTGGCAATGGAATGGTTCAACACACATAAATTGATCACTGTGATATACCACAGTAACAAAATAAAGAATACAAATTATATAATCATATCGATAGATGTAGAAAAAAGCATTTGGCAGCTATTTATGCTAAAAAATGGATATTATAGAAAAGCAGCTCAACATAGTAAAGACCATAAATGACAAACCCTCTGCTAATATCATACTCAATGGTGAAAACTAAAAGCTTTTCCTCTGAGACCAGGAGCAAGAAAAGGCTGTATACTCTCACCATTGTTACGCAACATAGTACTGAAAGCCCTTGGAAGAGCAATCAGGAAAGAGAAAGGAATAAAAAGCATCCAAACTGGGAATGAAGAAGTAAACAATTGTCATTTTTTGCAGACAACATGATTCTTTACATAGAAAACCCTAAAGACTTCACCAAAACACTATTAGAGACAATAAACAAATGCAGTAAAGTTGCAGGATACAAAATTGACATACAACAATGTATTGCATTTCTATACATTAACAATTAAGTTTCAGAAAAAATTCCATTCACAGTTGTAACAAAAAGAATAAAACACTTAGAAATAAACTTAACAATGGATGTGAAGAAACCATATACTGAAAACTGTAACATCTAAACTAATAAAAGGGAAATAGTAAAATTAACCGTTTCTTCGGGACGGGGTAAGCCACGCCCACTAGCCAATCAGAGGGACTGTATGCAAAATAGTCCAGTCAAGATGGTGGAGGTGGGAGCCGGGAAGAAGCCACAGACTGCGGCCTCTGCCGCAAATAGAGGTGGCAGCCGAGGGAGGGAGCAGTCAGTCAGCCCGGGGGCTTCGATGGGCCTGGATGGGTCCCAGGGAACACATGCACGGAGGCTACTAAGCCTCGGAGCGACCCACCCAGGCCCATCGCAGCCCCGGGGGCGGCCGGCTGGTCCAGAGACTGTGATTGGCCTGGGTGGGTCCCGGGGCACAGGCACGCAGGCTGCTAAGCCTCAGAGCGACCCCACTCAGGCCCATCGCGGGGGAAGCGGGACCAGCCGGCAGAGGGGCTGTGATCAGTCTGGGTGGGTCCCGGGGCACACACGCATGCAGGCTGCTAAGCCTGCTTCAAACCCACCCAGGCCCATCGCAGCCAATGTGGGGGTGGGACCAGCCGGCCGCCCCAGGTGGGTCCAGGGGCACACGCGCAGGGAGGCTGCTAAAGCCTCTGTGAGACCCACCCAGACCCATCGCAGGGGGGGGAGGAGGGGCAGCCATCCGGCTCAGAGACTGTGATGGGCCTGGGTGGGTCCCGGGGCACACACGCACGCAGGCTGCTAAGCCTCGGAGCGACCCACTCAGGTGCATCGCGGGGGAAGCGGGACCAGCCGGCCGAGGGACTGTGATGGGTCTGGGTGGGTCCCGGGGCACACAGGCACGCAGGCTGCTAAGCCTCCTTCGAACCCACCCAGGCCCATCGCAGCCAATTTGGGGGTCGGACCAGCCGGCCGCCCAGGGGGCTGCGATGGGCCTGGGTGGGTCCAGGGGCACACTCACACAGAAGCTGCTAAGCCTGTGTGCATGTGTTTCCTATGACCCACCCAGGCCCATCGGAGCCGCAGCAGTGGTGGGCTGGCTGGGCAGCTGGAGGCAGAGGGGCTGCGATCGGTCTCAGTGGGTTCCGGGGCACATGCACGGTGGCTGCTAAGCCTCCGAGGGACCCACTCAGGCCCACGACAGTGGGGGCGGAACCAGCCGGCAGAGGGGAAGCTTTAGTGAGGGAAGGAGAGCTGCTCCCTTTTTCTCACACATGCCTCCTGGGCCCACTCTCTCGCTGGCTCCATTTTCTCTGCCACAGGGGCAGGGGTCTCCTGTGAGAGGCCCTATCTCCCTTCAGAGCTGGGGTGAACCCCCAGGGGAGCCAGGAGATGGAGAGATGGGCAGGGGGCAGGCGGAGCAGCAGCCAGGGAGAGTTTGGGGGAAGTAACCAGATGGGGGAGAGGTGCAACAGGATGGAGGGAAGAATTTTATAAGAGTCAGTGGACAGCAGAGTTAAAAAAAGAGGATGTATGAGTGAACTGTAGGGCCTATAATGAAAACCAAGTATAGTTGTGTACTGGGGACAGATTTTAAAAGTAGAAGTCAGAAAAGAAAAAAAGATAAATGATAGTGGATAATTAGGCAGGTAGATAGATAGGTATTAAAACAGTGGAAGTAAGTAGAGAAGAAT
>PVJC01042735.1:0-14816 GCA_004026665.1 Murina feae
ATATATATATATATATATATATATATATATATATATATATATCTCCATCCTTCGGAGGATGTCCGACTGCCGGTTTAGGTCTGATCCCTGCAGGCCAACCTTGTGAGAGGGTGCAGGCCAGGCTGAGGCCCCCCGCCACCCCGGTGCACAAATCTGTGTACCGGACCTCTAGTTGTATGATAATAATTAAACTTGCTAAGAGATGATTATTCCAGCCACTACAAAGAAATGATAATTATATAAACTGATAGTGATGCTAATTGTCTCTGCAATGGCAATTGTACTATAATATATAAATGTAACAAGTTAGCATGTTATACATGTTAAATTTACATAATGTATAGGTCAACTATATTTTAGTTTAAAAAAGAAAAATTTCAATATGAAACAAACAAAATTTCTATTTTTTAAAAGTACATTACATTTTTAACATTTATTGACTTTTTCCAAAGTGGTGCCTAAAAAAAATCATAAAAGCTTTGCCTGAGTAAGTTTACTAAATGACTGCATGTATACTTATCTCCATAAAAGGTAATTTTTAAAACTTGCAAATTGCCACAAGGGGGTATTACTCTTATAGTTCTTGGTAAAGTCCGCCATCTAGTGGAAATAGTTCTACTGATTTTTTTTTAAAGACTGGCAAATAGAATGAATACAGTTCAATTGCAAACTGTAATGCTGGTTTAAGGTTTAAAAAGATATTAAAAAGTATTCAGTATTCACATACTTCCTTGTTTTATGTCCAGATCTGATAGCGAATTTGAGGGTCAGGTTACGGAAGATAAATTGATGCTTTGTACAAGGTCCAGGGAACAGAGTGCCGTGAGAATAGTGAGCTCTGAATTCCAATAAGCATTGCGTTGACTGCGTTGAATGCTCTCTCAAGGCAGCAGCAGAAGACAATTTTGTGGGATAGGAGGAAGTTTTACAATGAAAGCTCAACAACTAGCAACTAGTTGTGATGTTGGAAGTTCAACTGGTTAGTAGTCATCAACTCGATTAGAGTCCCTGGATAAAATGTCCTTTAAGCTGATGGTTTAAATAACGAAAGCATTGTGCTATACCAAACACACCAAAAGACTCCAATTTTGAGAAGGAATGGTTTAAAGCAGTGTCTGAATTAGGGGTGAAAAGACCTGAGGTAGGTCTGCTTTTGGTGTGTACAGTTTAAATGACTGTTCATTTTACTTATTTAAATTACAGGGTTTTGTTTGTTTATAGGGATAGCATAGTATAGTAATAATACCCACTCCCATGACTCATACCTAAGAAGAGGACGACTCTGTTCTTTCAGTTCCTACTTAAAACTTTGATGCCAGTTGTGAATCAGTGTTACCCAGAGGCTCAGATCAAAACACTTTGTCATCATAGTTAACCATCAATGTGTTTTCTCTAACTTTCAATGTCCATGGACCACTTAATAGAATTTTAGACCATATGCAAATCACCAATTTTAGGTTAAAAACTGTATTAGCATTGACAAATAAAGCATAGGCAGGAGATGGCGAGGGTGTGTAGGTGGCAGCAATGTCCTGTTGAGATTGATGCAAGAACTGGATTCTTGGTGCCACAAGCTCATTCACTGTAGGTCTCGTTTCCCTCTGCAGTGACCGGCTTAACTCGTATATTCAACCCCCATCCAAAAAGGTTAGAAAGTATTCTTGAAGGGCTGTTTGGAACTGCATTTTTAAAAGATCTCAGTTTATTTAAAAACTGTGAACCTGAAAGCATTTCTGATTGGACTTTTGATGAAAATTGTCTATTCTGTTGCTTGAAAAGAGATAAGGGTAACCAAGAAACACATGAAACTTGTCAAGTGTGGTATTTTATAGTTTTTATTTTTTTCAAAATTTGATTACTTTGGTGAAGACTTGTGGGAAAAGAAAGGTATGAGTCTATATTTATTCATAAAGGATTTGATAGTAACTCAGTTTGCAATTTAGTGTTTCTAGTCTGTTGATTAGCCTTTTAAAAAAACATATTTTGTTGATTTTTTACAGAGAGAAAGGGAGAGGAATAGAGAGCCAGAAACATCAATCAGCTGCCTCCCACATACCCCCTACTGGGGATGTGCCCGCAACCAAGGTACATGCCCTTGATTGGAATTGAACCTGGGACCCTTCAGTCCACAGGCCAATGAACGCTTTATCCACTGAGCCAAACTGATTAGGGCTATTGACTAGCCTTTTGAGAAATATGTATTCCAGCATGTATTGCTTTTATTCATATAGTTCACTAGGCAGAATATCTAACTGGGAGTCAGTTAATTATTCTGCCCAGTTATTTATTTTAAATATGAAGTGCATGGTAATTCAAGTAATGGGAGCCTTTTGGACAAAAAGAATAGCAACATGGATCTGGATCAAGTAGCTACTAATTCGTGTGGATTTATGATAGACTGTGGCTCCTTCTTTAGCATGAGATGCTTCTTCATAATATTGGAGCACGAATGCTCTTTGTGTTCAACTGCAGGAATTGGCTGGGCCTTTGGGTTTGTGTTTCGTTTTGTGTTAAATAAAAACATAAATAGAATTTTGGTTTGAAAACATTTCAGTTGTTCAAAAAATTTATTAGTGATGGTTTTCTGTCTTAGGTTTCCTTCCATGGTACTTCCCCAGTTTTAAAGCTTTGGGAACATTTGAATTCCTTCCTCTGCCTTGTACATGTCTAACTTTACGTCATTGACCAATTGACCAGGTTCTGTCAGTTGTTTCTTCACCAAATTTCATCTCCTCTCCCACCCCCATTCATCATTGATCTTCAGGCTTTTAGCATTATTTCTGAACTACTGAAACAGCATGATTCGTCCCTCAGTTGTCTTCAGTCTGTTAAGCACTGCTACAGGCTTGACCCTTACCCCTCTGTAGTGTGGGAATGTTACCCTCTGCTGAGTCTCCAGTGATTTTCTCATTGTCTTCTGGGTACATGAGCCTAACACTCAGTGACTCAGTTTTCTTCCTAATGCTGTCCCACTTGTGTTCTATATATTTTTCTTCCTAATGCTGTCCCACTTGTGTTCTATATATTTTTCTTTTAGTTAAACTGGTCTCATAATTTATTTAACCTGATTTTACTATTTGGACTACAGCATTGCACTCCTGTTATTCTCAATAGCTTGTATTTCCTTGCTCTAACTCTTGCCTGAGCCCCTCCTTTCTTATGAATGGCAAACCTTTGGTCTTTACCACTGTTTCAACCCTTCACGCTGTTATAGTAAATATTACCTATACCAATTATTTGTCACTTACTACTCAGTATTTTTTTGCCCATCCTTTTTTTATGTTTGAATCTTGTATTCCTGACTATATTGTCAACCTCTGAAGACTGGGAACCATGTTGTATGTTTCTTTTTACCCTTGCACATAGCCTTGTACCACCATTGCTGACAAGTGCATTAAAATCTGAAAGCAAGTTAAAAAAATAAAGCATATTAAAATTATCTATACTAATAAAAGCTTAATATGCTAATTAGACCGGACGACCTTCCAGACAAAGCCAGGGCTGCGAGGAAAGCTTGGGTCCCAGTTGCCTGCTGGCAGCTGAGGGAAGCCCGGGTCCCTGGTGCCAGAAGGAAGTGGGTGCTGGCAGCCGGGGGAAAGTCTACTCTTGCATGAATTTTGTGCATTGAGCCTCTAGTTAATAATCTCTGACAGGTTTGATCATGGATGACCTGAATTGTAGTTTAGATTTTTAAATAATCAATTTTAGAGAGGGAAGAAAGGAGGGGAGGGAGAGAGAGAGAGAGAGAGAGAGAGAGAAAGAGAGAGAGAGAGAAACAGCAACCTGAGAGAGAGATATATACACTGATCAGTTGCCTCCCCTATGTGCTCCAACCTGGGATGGAACCCACAACCCAGATATATGCCCTGACTAAGAATCAAACCTCTGACCCTTCAATGCATAGGCTGATGCTCCAACCAACTGAGCCGCACCAGCCAGGGCTGTAGGTAAGATTTTATGCAGTGTTCTTTTCTTGCTCTTTATTTTCTTCTAAACTAGAAAATGCAAATTCACAATTATAAGTCATCAGAAGTGGGAGCTAATGTTTGCAGACTTTGTCAGATAGTTTTGGGTTTTTTGATTGAATACAGATTCAAAAGTATTGGAGAGATTTTTCTCTGAACAGCACATTTGGTTTTCTTCTCAGTCAGATGCTATTGTTTCGAATGTTTCAAACATTTGGATGTCTAGCTACACACTCTTTGGTTTTATGTGGCTTTAAGAAATATTGCTTGATATTCTTGTTGTAGCATCTGGTTGTAATGTTAAAATATGCCCAATTGTATATCATAGATTTCTTTCTTTGAAGAGTAAAGAGAATCAAGTGCTGGCAGAGTGAAATTATCGACTATTGCATCATTTTTCACTACAATTCAGTTTTCTTATGAAATATCAGTCTTTTAACCTCAGCATTATAAACATCGTGATATATATATATATTAATATATTTTATTGTGTTTTTTTTTTTATAGAGAGGAAGGGAGAGGGATAGAGAGTTAGAAACATCGATCAGCTGCCTCCTGCACACCTCCTACTGGGGATGTGCCCGCAACCAAGGTACATGCCCTTGACTGGAATCAAACCCTTAAGTCCGCAGGCCAATGCTCTATCCACTGAGCCAAACCAGCTAGGGCCATCATGATATTTTTGATCTTAAAACCAAGAGGTTCCAGCTCCCAGGTATATTTCTGAGACATACAGTTTATGGAATCCACTTGAAATTTTAAAAATGGTCATTATAGCACGATCAGAATAGATCATCCCATTCAGGATAAAACGGTATTTTATTCTCTGCCTTCAAAGTTTAAAACTGTGCACTTGGGGCATCTACTCCACTCACTCCTCTGCCCCCCCCCAAAAAAAAGAAAAAAAGAAAAAAGAAAAAAATCTCCTGAACCCTTTTATCATGTATTTGCTTTGCATATATATCTAATCTTTTCAGATAAAGTTGTTCCAAGCATGTTTGGACAAATCTGATCTAAAAAAATTTTGCTTTTGAATTTGCCTTTGAAAAGGAGCTGTAAAAGAATGATTTATAATAGATGTTATATTTTCCCCAAATCACAATAATCAGAAACAAAGAGCTCCAAGCCTCAAACCAAAATATCTAATCTAATAAAAATGTAATATTAAAATTGACCATTTCTTTGGGACGCCTAAACCACGCCCACCAGCCAATCAGAGTGACTGTATGCAAATTAGCCCAGCCAAGATGGCGGAGGTTGCACACTGGGGTCCAGCAGGGCAGACGGAAGACCTCTGCCTTGGGAGCCAGGGACGGGAGGAGGGAGCTGGCCAGTGGCCGCAGCGTGGGGTTGGAGGAGCGAGCAGCCCCAAGGCTGCGGCCTGGAATTGATCATCTCGGGGCACACACACACGGAGGGCTAAGCCTTCATGGGCACACACACACGTGTGTGTGCCCCTGGCCATCCGATGGCTTTCCAGGTGGAAGCCGAGGGGAGCCTGGAGATGGAGAGACAGGCAGGAGGCAGGGTGGAGGGAGCAGCAGCCCCGGAGAGTCTGGGGGGAAGTAACCAGATTGGGGAGGGGTGGAACAGGATGGAGGGAAGAACTTTATAAAAGAGTCAGTGGACAGCAGAGTTAAAAAAAGAGGATGTATGAATGAACTGTAGGGTCTATAATGAAAACCAAGCATAGTTGTGTACTGGGGACAGATTTTAAAAGAAGTCAGAAAAGAAAGATAAATGATAGTGGATGATTAGGCAGGTAGGTAGATAGGTATTAAAACAGTGGGGTAAGTAGAGAAGAATGTATGGCAAAGGTAGGATGAGAGAAAAAGACAGAGGGAAGAAAAGTTATAAAGGGGAGCTGGTAGAGCTTACAAGGAGAATGGGAAGAAAGAAGGAATGGGGGAGGGAGCAAAGCAGGTCAGAGGGAGGAAGTGAAGAAAAAAATTAAGGTGGGAAGGAAGGAAAAGGGGAGGGTGGGTAGGGGTAAAGATAAAGGAAAGAAGGAATGTGGGAAGGGAAAGAGGGTAGTAGAAAAATGGGAAGAATGATGATGGAACAGAAGTAGGAAATAAGGAGGAAAGAAAAGTTTATAAATGATGAGTCAATAGGAAAAGTGTTACATAAAGGAGAAAAATTGTGTGAGAGGAAGAAGCCTATAAGGAAGTCAAATACAATTGTGCGTGAAGGGGATAAGATTAAAAAAGAAAGTTAATAGGGGTGACCAGGCCAGCAGGGGAGGGCAGTTAGGGGGACCAGGCAGGCAGGCAGAGTGATTAGGGCAGGCAGGCAGGTTAGCGGTTAAGAACCAGGGGTCCTGGATTGTGAGAGTCCCCAAGAACTCCATATTGGAGAGGGTGCAGGTCGAGCTGAGGGACCGCCCTCCCCCCCCCCACATGAATTTCGTGCACCGGGCCCCTAGTAAATGGAATAAGAAATAAAATATGCTATATAATACTATTTAAAGTATAGTCACATGTACATGAGATATTTTGTAAGAATGCCTATAAATAAAAAGATACTTATTTAACTAATTGCTACAGAGGAATGGAAGAGATGCTCCCATATGTCTCTCTTGGCTCATAGTAAGAGTGGAAATTTAGGGATGGGGAGGGGTTTGAAGAAAGTTCCCTAGATTCCCTAGGTATTGCATATATATTCTTTCACTAAATCTTCACAACAGCCTTGTGAGGTGGGTTATTACCTCTATTTTACAAATGAGAAAACTGAGACCCAGAAAAGCTAATCATATGTCACATAGCTTTTGAGTTGTGGAATTGGGATTCAAATCTTTTTTTTAAAATATATTTTTATTGATTTCAGAGAAGAAGGGAGAGGAAGAGAGAGAGAGAGAGAAACATCAATGATGAGAAAGAATCATTGATCAGCTGCCTCCTGCACACCCACTACTGGGGATCGTGCCCACAATCCCAGCATGTGCCCTTGACTGGAATTGAACCCGGGACCCTTCAGTCCACAGGTCGACACTCTACCCATAGCCAGGGTGGGACTCAAATCTTGATTAATTCTTAGGAAAGGGTTAATAAAAATCATGGCTGTACTTGAATCTGTTTGGCCTAGTCCTCACACTGGATAACTAATGCTTACATAATGTAGATGCTGATGGGAGTTATTTATTATTTCTATAGCACAATATGTCATATTATATCCTAAGGAAGAATCAAACCCAGAATATGAGAGGAACTTAACCTATAATTAGAAGCATCTTTTTTTTTCTTTCAATTCTCCTAGCTATGTGGTATTTTTCCATGGGCTTTAAAAACATATTTGTAACTCTATAACTGTGTTAAAAATAGAAAAACCAGCCCTGACTGGTTTGGCTCAGTGGATAGAGAGTCAACCTGTGGACTGAAGGGTCCTGGGTTCGATTCCGGTCAAGGGCATGTGCCTTGGTTGCGGGCACATTACCAGTGGGGGGGGGGGGGGGGGGGGGGGGGGGGGGGGGGTGGTTGCGGGAGGCAGCAGATCGATGTTTCTCTCTCATCGATGTTTCTAACTCTCTATCCCTCTCCCTTCCTCTCTGTAAAAAATCAATAAAATGTATTTAAAAAAGAAAAAAAAAAAACAGTCCTCTGGTTTATACATATAATGTTGCAATCAAACTGAAATCTTATTCTCCAGCTAGTTACTCATTAAGTAGAGCATATGATAATCAGAGATTTGACATTGGAATTGGTTAAAGTTGAAGTTGGAACTCTGGATTGATTGTCTGTTAGATTCATGTCATCGATCCAGTGGAAAAAAGTTTATAATGGTTACATTTTTTTATTCTTATCATAATGTGATATTGGCATAATGTGAGTATGCAACCTTCCAAAATAAAAATTTCCTGAAAAAAAGTTCACATTTCTCCTTAAAAGCACTTTATAATGAATGCTAAACATACATGTATTCAGATTTATAAAGAAATAAATGATCTATTGAGTCAAATCCTATTCATATGCAGTTTTTATATATTGACCTTAAAATTTCAACTACAAATTATTCATAATTCATGTTAGTTTTTAAAATTTCTTTTGTTTAAGTAGAGGACAAGAAAAACACACAAACCCATAAGGAAAGAATACTCTATGAGGGAGAGTCAACAGATTGACAAACAAATAGAATTGGTAAATTAATTATTTGAGATCAAAGACACTATAAAAAGTATGTTTACAATTACAAAATAGAAAATCTATACCAGGCATCCTCAAACTATGGCCCTCGGGCCACATGCCGGGTGTTTTTGCTGCCACTGCCTGTCCTGCTTAAAATAAGATATGTGCAGTGTGCTAGGAATTTGTTTATAGTTTTTTTTTTTCTTAAACTATAGTCTGGCCTTCCAACGGTCTGAGGGACAGTGAACTGGCCCCCTGTTTAAAAAGTTTGAGGACCCCTGATCTATACTAATAAAAGGATAGTATGCTAATTAGACCGGATGTCTTCTGGTCATCCTTCCTGACAAAGCCTGGGGCATGGCCGGCCTGCAAACCACCCACAGCCCCTCATCAAGGCCGGCCCCTGCCCCAGTGGTGACTCCCACCTCAATGGGGGGCGTGGCCAGCCTGCAAACCACCCCAGGCTCCTCGACCTGTGCCTGAATAGGGACTCCCCATCCCGATCCGGGGCCCTCTTCAGGGCAGGCCAGCTGGCCTCCACCTGTGCACCAGGCCTCTATTCTATATAATAAAAGAGTAATATACAAATTGACTCTAATAGCAGAATGACCGGAATGACTGCTGGACCAGTCACTATGAGGCGCACTGACCCCCTCTTGTTTCCTTTCTCTGGCCAGTAGCTCTGATCGCCTGATAGCCACCCGCTGCAGGGGTGGGGCTGGCGAGCAGGTAGGAACAGCTGACCTCTTGGTTCCTTCCCCCAGCCATCAGCCACTGATCATCCAATGGCGAACTGCGAATGGGAACCAAGGGTGGATGGCTGCAGTGGGTGGGGCTGGCTGTGGGCAGCTAGGGAAGATGGCCCTGACCACAGGGTAGGAATAGGGACTGTACTCGTGCATGAATCCATGCACTGGGCTTCTAATGAAGTAATAAAAACTACAATAAAAGGATAGGACAGTATGACAAAAAAGAACTTTCGGTTTCGAAAATGGTTCATTGGGACAGTTTAAATATTTAAAAACTTTATGATCTAGGTAAAAACATAGATGATGATTTCATGATAGCCAAAGATCATACTCTCTGGATTGCCTTTGCAGGAGTTGGAATGGTTTATGTTGCACCATCCGTATCTCACTTCCCACCCCCACTTTCTGTCTTTATGTAACTAATGACATGAGTAGGCGGGAGGACTGGTGAACAGTAAAAGTGAAATGCGCTGATTTAAAAATGGGATGGTTGTTTCTTCATCCTTGATCTCTTCAGCACTATTTTAAAACTAGTTTAAACAGCCACAAAAGTGGTGTGATGCCTTCAAGTTACTTAGTACAACAATAACTTCAGTCAGAGTAGTTTAAAACTGATCAGCGCCGGTTTGGCATAGTGGATAGAGTGTCGAACTGCAGACGGAAGAGTCCAGGGTTCAATTCTGGTCAAGCACATGGGTGGGTTGCAGGCTCAGTCCCCAGTAGGGGGTGTGCAGGAGGCAGCCAATCAATGATTCTCTTTCATCATTGATGTTTCTCTCTGTCCCTCTCCCTTCCTCTCTGAAATCAATAAAAATATATTTAAAAAAACCCACCAAAACAAACAAACAAAAACACCTGATCAGCAACTCTGCAGAGACAGAAAATTTGAGTTACGAAGTCCAGAGATGTGAACGGAAGGCTGGGGGCCAAACCAGCCTGCAGATATGTTTTATTTGGATATAAAGTTTTATTAAAATAATTTTTGAATTAGTTGTCTATTATTAAAAACTGAGAGATTTCACATAAATACACGGGCTTCTGACTTCACTTGAAAAGCTGGCTTATTTTGCCATGATGAGAATGGATACTTCTGGTTGGCAACAATGACCTGCAACTAAGCAGCAGTTCTATCCAGACCAGTATCAGTGCTCTTTATTATCACACTTGAAGTGTATGGTTGTACAGTTCAGACCACCCGCCTTTCTTTGTTCTGTCCACAGGGATTCTGGGAGTCAGGACAAATTATATGACTAGAAGCTGGGGTCAAGCTGGGGTCAGCTGGAGTTCGGCTCAGGGTAGCAGCTCTGATGTTGCAATCTGACAGCATGACCCTTGCTGAGTCCTCAAAGGTTTAAATACTTCATTCATTCACTCATATATTCACTCATTCATACATTCATTTATGACACATTCATTGAGCAACTATGGTGTGGCAGGCATGGGAACCAAAAGATGCAGGGCCCACTTTAAGAAACTCAAAATTTAATAAAGAAGATTGCATTATGGGAGATGAAGAGTGAGGAGGTTAGTGGTTATCTCTAGACTCTGGGTAGGGTTGCCAGATCAGCAAATAAAAATATAGGATGGCCCTCACTGGTTTGGCTCAGTGGATAGAGCGTCAGCCTACGGACTGAAGGTTCCCAGGTTCGATTCCGGTCAAGGGCATGTACCTTCGTTGTGGGCAGATCCCCAGTAGGGGGTGTGCAGGAGGCAGCTGATCAATATTTCTCTCTCATCAATGTTTCTAACTCTATCCCTCTCCCTTACTCTCTGTAAAATATCAATAAAATATATTTAAAAAAAATATATAGGATGCCTGTTATATGTGAATTTCAGATAATGAAGCAATATTTGGGATATACTTTTATTAAAACTGATTCATTGTTTACCTGAAGTTCAGATTTAACTGGGCATTCTTATTTTACCTGGAAACTCTAATTCTAGGGCACCTGGGCCTCTGCCTAGTCAGTGACTTGGTTGGTAACTTGAATTGTTCACCTTTGGAAAGAGAAAGCCTTTTTCTCTTAGAAATTTCTGGTCAAGTCAAGCTCCTGAGTAATGTTTGGCCTGCCTGCCTAATGAAATCCAAACATAGATGTTGATCATCTTAAAGTCTAACCACTACCTACAAATGGTAGTCAATAGATGGAGATCCGCTAATCATCCTAAAGTATAAAATTTTAGGGGACACCACCTGAGAGCTGGCAGCAGAACATAACACTTGTTTTTTTCAACAAAGCTCAAGTCTATTAATACTGGGCAAAATTATTTGAGTCAAAGGTAAGGTTATATTTTCTATTCTTTTAAAACATATATTTTTATTGATTTCAGAGAGGAAGAGAGAGGGAGAGAGAGAAACATCAATGATGAGAGAGAATCATTGATTGGCTGCCTCCTGCATGCCCCACACTGGGGATTGAGCCTGCAACCCCAGCATGTGTCCTGACTAGGGATTGAACTGTGACCTCCTGGTTCACAGGTTAATGCTCAACCACTGAGCAATACCGGCTGGGCTGTATTTTCTATTCTTGAAGAGATGTAATTAAAGCTTAAACATGTTTACTCAAGGGTTCTAAGGATAGGCAATTTGCAAGGAATTGGTGAGGAGATGAGTATGACATAACATTTAGAATCTAACATTTATTTGTTTTTGAGAGACATTTTATAACTCTATAAAATGTCATAGCTACCCAATAAAAATAATCATAAAAATACTCATTTCTTATTGAATACTTACTACGTTGTAGATGCGCTGGAAAGCATTTTATATGCCTTATTCCATTTGATTCTGTGGTAGCAGAAGTAGGTTCCAGTATTCCTTCCATAGAAATGAGGAAAGCTTGAAGGGGCCAGTCCTGAGAACAGGGAGGTCCTTTCAAGGTCACACGATGGTAAGTAGTGGGCTTGGTCTTGAACCTAGACTGGAGTGTTTTACTCTGCATTCTGGGTCTTATGTACTTGACTGTGTCAGTGATTCAGTCCCATCTGTTGGGGACTCACCAGCAAAGTCACAGTGAAGTCCTTTGAGGGGCTGAAGAAAGTAGATGTTTTTGATGCTGTTAATGTCTGTGAATTCCTTTGTGAGGAATTATTGATCTTTTCAGAAAAAATGGGATAAGAGCACACTTTCTACAATGAGTTTAAGGTCCCTGAAAGATTCGGTTTTCAGACTCTCTTATCCAAAAGACCTGCATGTTAAAAAGACTGTCAAACCTTTAATTCTCTAGCATCTTAGATGTAAAGAATTGAAAATTTTAAGAAAAAACAAACAAACACACACACACACACACACCAAAATCTATTACTTGTTAAGACATTGTGTTATTTTGGTTATGTCCTTTTTCAATGGAGCGTGCCCTCATTTTAAAGGTTCTTTTCTTGGGTGACATTTTGGGGTACGGAAGTGTTCTGTCAGGGAACTTCTTTCCTTTCTCCAATTATGCCATTTCCCTGCACTTGGACCAGCCTGATGCTTCATTAGGCTGGACTCAAAGGAATCTCTGAAGGACAAAGTGTACAAAATTGTACAAAAGAGTAACCCACTTGAAAAACTTTAGGCATAATTGATCTTCCAAGAACTACCTCAGTGTGAAACATACCAACAACAAAAAAAACCCAAACAAGCAAAAAATAAAATTTTCATAAAACAACTATTGGCCATTAACATTTTTTTTCAACACACACACACACATACACACACACGATTTGTTCATATAGTCAGTCAGCAGTGCCAGTCATCATCCCAGGTGCTGGCTTTTACCCATGAGGAAGTCTCATACCCTTATGGCAATTGCATTGTAATTGGGACGGACAGAAAAGTATAAGAAAATTCTATAAAATACTAACAGGTGATAAGTGGTATGGAGAGAAATAAAATACAGGATGGGGAGAAGTGTTCAGGGAAGGCCCGAAAGAAATGAGAGCATCAATCATGTGAATATCTGGGGAAAGAGTGTTCCAGGTAGAGGGAACATCAAGTGCAAATTCTGAGAACAGAATCTATGATGGTCAAAAAATAATAATAAATCAAAGCTTACAGAAGCATTTATAATGAAAAACAACAGGTCCTTACTTCACCCCGCAGCCCCACTGCTCAAAGGCAGCCATCTTATTTTTAAAATTTGTTTCTATTTTAAATTCTGTTGGTTACTTTCAGGTCTCTAATTTATATGCTGAAATAACTACACTTTGATTCATCACCTTTAAATGTTATCTATTTACCTCTAGCATCAGATGAAGATTTAGCTCACACAATTCCACATTCCCTCCTGCTCCTCCCAGTATTTGATAGCTATGTATAATATTTTTAGTTATGGTATTAGTTACCCTTATTGCTGTAATATACTTAAGCTTCTATTTATGGTTCTATTGATTCTGAGAGGGGAAAACTGGAATTTGGAAGTGCAGACAGACCTGTGGGGTTGGGCAAAGGTCAGAAGTCTGGATATAGGCCCAAAGTCCAGAGTCTTTGAAGAGGCGCATAGAGTTCAAATCTGGTCAAAGTCTTCATCGGCCTCCATGGACAAAGATGATGAAATGTGAGTACCACTGGTCAAGGTGCAAACAGAGATTAATAGTGGGAAGTACAAATGGGCTTGGGACTGGGGTGGGAGACCTATCCATGTGGAGACTGGAGTTTAAGGGCAAAAAATTGAAACATCTGGAGAGACTGAGGCACTGGGCTCTCTTCCATGAACAAAATGCCCTCTTCATGGCAAAGTTCTAGCTCTTTACAAGTGCACTGTGCCACTCATTTGCTTACTCCTCCACAATGCTCTAAATCCCAGCGGGGCTGCCACTGCAGACCACATTTCCCAAGCTTCCTGGACAACTGGGTTCTGTTTACATTCCATCATTAAGGAGCCCAGAAGGGAGATTGGAGGGAAAAGAAGGAGAAACCAGGGTATTTCTTCCCTCCTTTGTCTGCTCCAGGAGGTGTCTTGAGTTTCCAGTTTTTGCCCCATTGGGCTTCTGGGTCTTGATAATATGGTGTAGTAATTCCTGCAGTTTTGAGTCTCTGGGTTATGTCATTGTCCTTTGTTTAGCCTCTCAATTTTCCTAACACCTTTATAACTAGTTCCCTGTATTTGCTTATCTCTGCTGAACCATCTGCATGAGCTTCATTTTCCTGAGATATCCCTGATTAATATGTGGTCTAAACACTGAAGACACTTTCCTACTACTGAATTAAATCCAGGGATTCCTGACGAGGAAATGAAGATGATACTGAATTTTAGAAAGATGCCATACTATTGTCACTACTAGAGGCCCGGTGACAAAATTTGTGCACGGGTGTGGTCCCTAGGCCTGGCTGGCGATCAAAGAGTGAGCATCTGGCGTGGAAGGAAAGGTCCCAGCTAACCTCTGGGCCCTGGGCAGCACCTAGGCCCCGGGGCCACCATGTGCCCCCCTCCACCTGAGTCACAGTGCCTAAGTCCCCACAAGGAGACACGGTGAGTGTGGCCGGATGCTGCAGGCCAGGGCTCAGCATGGGCCTCTGGGCTGCCCAGCGGTGCCACACAGAAGCCAGGTGGGCAGCGTGCTCTCTCCCAGCCAGCCTTGCAGACCAGCTCCTGGGTGAACCTATGGGGAGCCCGACTGGCCCCTGCAGTCCTGGTGGCTGCAGCCTGGCTCACCTGGAAGAGGTCGAGTGGGTACGGGGCGGGCTCCTCACAGGCGCCTGGCACCTGAGCATGGGGGACTTCTCCTGGTGTCCCAGGGGAGAGTAACAGGGGGAGTGAGAGTGAGCTTGGCGGACACCCTGCATTCTCACTGTACCTCCGTCCCCATCACCCATGTCTCCAGGTAACCATGCTCAACCATTGAGCCATGCCAGCCAAGGAAACTTTTATTCTTTTTTTAAATAAATGAGGATGTTAGCTAGTAAGTTCCTTGCCTACCTCCATACCTCTCAAGGTTGTTGTGGCAAATGAGAAAATGAAAGAGCTTTTTACACTAAGAAACATGAGAACAAAAAAAGT
>PVJC01042736.1:0-14801 GCA_004026665.1 Murina feae
CCTGTTCTAAGATACAAATATTACTTTGTATTATAATTAAAACATAAACCTTTATGACACCCTGGTGTTATATTTTACAATTGAGGAAATTGAAGCTCAGAGAAGTTAAGTAATTTATCCAAAGTTACACCGTTACTGAGGGGCAAAGGTAGCGTTCAAACCAAGGGGCTCTAGCTCCGGAATGCATACTCTTTTTAAAAAATACATAATTTTATTGATTTCAGAGAAGGAAGGGAGAGGGAGAGAGAGAAACATCAATGGCGAGGGAGAATCATTGATTGGTGCTTCCTGCATGCCCCACACTGGAGATCAAACCCAGGCATGTGCCCAGACTGAGAATTGAACCCTGACCTCCTGGTTCGTAGGTCAACGCTCAACCGCTGAGACATGCCAGCCAGGCTAGACCGCATACGCCTAAACCACAGGGCAGGTGCTTTGCTTCTGCCCAATCTCTGGGCCTAAAACTTGCTGTATCAACTCCACCTGTGGGCCTAGCACCCGCGCAGCACCCTTTGTTCCTTTCTGCATGTTGCTTAGATGTGATCAGACGCTCCAGGGAAACACACCTATTTTGTACACGTGGACAACAATCTCATAAAAAGACACCTTCTCCCTTGGAAAGGGCAAGCTCATTCTTCACCTTTCATACCAGCCCCATGATGACTCCTGGTCCTGCCCTGATGTTCTTCAGGCCACGGACAGCAGCTACTTGACATCACAGCAGCCATTCATGCCGTCAAAAATGGCTTCTTGAGCTATAAAGGCCCTGCTTAGCAGTTGTTTTATGTGGGTTCCTGTGAATATCCTGCATTCTCGTGTGCTTACTCAGCAGGCCTGCTGTCTCCACAAGAGGACCCTGCAGGACCTCTTAGTGGATTTCTTTGTTTCAATAACCATTTGTATGTGCCCAGAAGCAAATCCTTATCAATAAAAGACAATGCCATTTTAAAAGTTTTCCTAGAATCACAGGGTCAGATACTGAGTGTAGTGCCATTCGATAGGCAAAATCCTATATATAAGTCTCCTCTACTCCAGCAGTCAATCTAAAATGAACAAAACTGCCCTATTTGTGTGGTTCAGTGGTTCAGCATCAACCTATGAACGCGGAGGTTGAGGTTCAATTCCCAGTCAGGGAATATGCCCGGGCTGCTGACTCAATCCCCAGTAGGGGGCATGCAGGAGGCAGCCAATCAGTGATTCTCTCTCATCACTGAAGTTTCTGAGAGGGTTAACTTAAAACGCAAGCAGATAGGGCAGGGGGTCCAGTAGAAAACAAAGGCAGGTGGAACATGGCAGGGGCAGACATGGCAGTTTGAGTCAGCCTGGCCACAAGAACAAACCAAGCAGAAATAATAAAGTGTTTCTGGACTCAAAGCAGGAGGCATGGGAACCCAAGGGAGGGCCTGCAATAAACAAGTTGTACGAACGCATAGAAACAGAAAAGGTTCAGCGTAGGAACAGAGAAGAACACATAGAAACAGGGAAAGTTTAGGTCCGCTGCTGGGCAAAAACAATTGAGGGAGTCAATCAGGTGACAACACAGGTAGACATAGAGCAGGCTTGTAGCAAATATATACCCCTGGACAAGGCTTTAACGGACAGCCCATCGTTGGGTCTCCCTCTTCTTGCGGGGAGTCTGAATCTGCTTGGAATAAATCTTCCACACTTTTGCTTAAATCTTCTAGTCCACAGAGCTCATTCTTCGGCGTCATGAGACACAACCCCGGGAAAAACACTTCGGCTCACCGTACCAGTTATCATTTCTATCTCTCTTCCTCTCGTCCTTCCTCTTTGCAATCAATAAAAGTATCTATAATAATAAAAGTGTAATATGCTCATTAGACCGGATGTCCTTCCGATGACCTTCCGGAAGAAGCCGGGGCTTTGAGGGAAGCCCGGGTCCCATGTGCCAGAGGGAAGCCAGTGCCGGCAGCCGAGGGAAGGAAGGCCTACTCTTGCATGAATTTTGTGCATCAGGCCTCTAGTATAAAAGAAAATGAACAAAACCTTCCATTTGGTTGATCCTTTCCAAACAAGTAAAAGCCCTGAATAAAAAATGCTTAGCTTCTTACCAACCTACTATTCTGCCACCTACTAATCTGTCTGCATAAAAGAGAAGACACAAACGTGTTAACTTAAAAATAGTTGCCAAGGCAGAGCCTCCAAATATCATTAATTCTTCCCTCTCTCCTCTTCCATCCTCCACATTTCCATCTTTCTTTCCCTGCCTCCCTCGCTTTCTTTATTCTTTCTTTAGATTATGTGTTTTTTGGGTTTAAGGTAAGACAGAAAAAGAGCTGGGAGAACTTCATCTGTTTGATATTAGCCATAGCATGTTACAAGGTCAGGAGAGGCAGATCCTATATGACCCAAGAGTTCATTTTGAACAGCCCTGCTCCCCCATTGTTTTCTGAGAGGCATAAAAACATACCCACTAACACTGGAAGTTCATTCTCTCAAGACCTCTCACTGCCACGAACATGTTGGGCAGAATATAAGCAGCAGGACCCGCTGAGGCAAGTTAGGGGAAATTAAACAAGATGCCTGGGAGGGAGTCCTCAAGGTCAGAGAACGTTTGTTCTACTTTGGGTCCTGCTCCTGTCTGAGTTTACTTTCCTCTCATACTCATTTAGCAAAATTAAAATTGTGTCATGAGCCCAGTGACCTTCATCTTCCTCTCTCTCTGAATGTGGCTGTGGGCTTCCATTAGTTGTACATTATTCTAAAAGAATTCATGACTTGGAATCCTGGAAAAGAACAGGTATGGCCCAGATACTACACAGCCCAGCACATGACCTGATATTGCTCAAATCCCCTCTCCCTCTCCGTGTTAATGACATTCTGTAATACAGAGGGTGCATCCATTAAGAGGGCTGATGAACACTCCGAGATAGCCCATGCAATTGTCATGCAAGAGACATCAGATCAGCGGTGGGGAACCTGTTTTTCTGCCAAGAGCCATTTGGATATTTATAACATCATTCACTTAATATAATCAACATAAATGTATGTGCTATGAGAAAAGTTCCTAGATTTATTGAATTTCGAGTCCCTCCTGTGGTTGCCTTGGCAGGGCCAGATCAGATGATTTCCCGGGCCTTATGCAGCCTGCAGGTCAGACATTCCCCATCCCTGCTTTCGACAGAGAAAATCAGCGTGAAAAACAGCACGTACTCCGTGTGCAGGAGAGTTGATTGCCTTGGAAAGTGATCAGTGTGTCACACTGTGAGAACATGGAAGCTTCATGTGCTTTATACTGAGATTTTTACTCAGTAGGACATGAAATTGTAAAGGATAACTGTGTGAGAGAGAGATGGATATTTCTTAACATCCTGAGAAAAATGTAAAAGAGCATTTAAAAAGTAGATTATGCAATGAAGATTATGTAATGGTGAAAATATAAAGGAGAAGAAAGCTATATGCAGTTCTTCAAATAAGAATGCTAAAAGATATAATTTAAGATTTTTTGACCTATATAATCTTACCAGGGGCCCGGTGCACAAAAATTTGTGCACTTGGGGTGTCCCTCAGCCTGGCCTGGCCAGCCTGGGTGAGGGGCTGATGGCTGTTTGAAGGCTGGCCAAGCCCCCCAGTGTGGACCCTCACCCCATTGGGGTGTGGCTAGCCTGGGTGAGGGGTTGAGGGCCATTTTCAAGCTGCCCACAGTCCCTTCAGGTTTTGGGTCCCTACTGGGGTGCCTGGGCAGCCTGGGTGAGGAGCTAAGGGGCATTTTCAGGCTGCCCACAGTTCCTTAAGGGTTCGGGTCCTTACTGGGATGCCTGGCCAGCCTGGGTGCGGGGCTGAGGGCTGTTTTCAGGCTTTCAGGCTGCCCACAGCTCCCATTGACCCAACGTCCCAGCAAGGCTGGCTGGAAGCAGGTTTCTGGGGTTCATTTATCTTCTACAATTGAAACTGTTGCTTTAAGCCAAGGCAGGCAACAAAGCCTCCTGTTGGCTTCAGCTCCGTGGCTTCTATAATTGAAAGAATGTTGCCGTGAGCAGAGAAAGGCCCAGCCGGCCTAGGCAGACAGTTTACTCCTGGTGCAACGGAAGCCTACTGTTTACTCTAGCTCCATGACTGCCAGCCTCCATCTTGGCTGGGTTAATTTGCATACAGCTGCTCTGATTGGCTGGTGGGTGTGGCTTGGGCATCTCGTAGAAACAGTCAATTTCAATATTAGGGAAAAAGATTTTTCCCTAAATGTATTGACACATTTACCATAAGAGTGCCTGGGTTATGTGAGGCCCAGTTCATAATTGCAAGTATTAGGACTTAGCAAGTAATCTCAAATGAGCAAATCTATCACAATGCCAAAACCTAAATGTCCTCACAAAATAGGATGCTGGTGACAATGATGATGATGTTGGTGACAATCACTCTTATTATTACATCAACAATAAAACTTCAGAGAACTATTCTAAATACGTTACAATTCTGAGCTCATTTAATCCTCACAATACCCACCTGAGCTGGATCCTTTTTAGGAAAAAAAAAAAATGGAAGCACAGGGAGCTTAAACACTCGAATGGCACTATGGGAAGCCACCAGCTCTGCAGCAGGTAATGACAAAGAGGAAGCTGTTTGCTTCATGAAGGCTGCTTCTATTGAGAGACTTTGGAGTCACCCCAGGTTTCAGGGTGTAGTGCTCAACCTGACGTATTCAAGAATATCGTTTGTTGAGTTAATCCACAAGTAATCAAGATCCAGGATGGACCTGTACCCACCAAAATAATCTCAGATTTAATTTTAAACCGAATGCCAATTTATCAAGTTAGATGTTCCCAACTTCCACTGACTCATAGCTTAGAAGTTTTTTCACTGTTGTCCCTAAACCAAATGAAAAATCTGTCTCTTTTATTAAGTAGTTAAGCCCAAACAACGTAATAAGTATTTATGTCCCCAAAACGTGGAGCTGTTTGAAAAAAAAATATGAAAATAGAAAGAAAATTATTGCTTACTTATCACTTATTAATGTGATGTGAGTGCCCGGTGGGCCCCGCGCACCTTATCCAGCTGTGACATTTGAGCAGACACTGCCACTCATTTCCTGCTTCATGTTGACTTTTGAGCTGTACCTGCTTTTATCACAGCAACTGCTAAACCCCATCTCTGGAAAGATATGGCACCGTCCACAGGAATATAGTGATGTAAGTGTTGACCGTGAACTCCTCAGAGCTAAAAGCTCCTGCAGTGCTCGATCAATATGCAGAATTGCTACGTTCCCCTTGAAACCTTAGAATATTCTGCTCCCATAAACTTCCCGAGGGCACTGAGCTTCAGCATGCAGCTCAGGAAATACATTAATTTACACTAGGAAATATTACTAACTGCAACCGTACTGGATTTGTCACATTTTGTTCCCAGTTGCATTGGGAAACCAAAACAGAATCAGTAAGCCTTTGGGAACTGACAGATCTCCCCAGACTTTGATTTAGTTAGTTAGTCTGTTTCAGTTTGCTTTTGTGTATGTGTGTGTGTATGTGTGTGTATCAAACTTGTCATTTGGATCTCTCAGATCCCAGGATAGAACAAAAAGTTGCTTGTTATTCTTTTGTATAACATTTGCTAAAAGACAAAGGATTTAACATTTTATGAACTATAGCTTTTTATGAAATATACTAGTGGCCTGGTGCACAGATTCGTGCACATTGAAAGGAAATTAATTAGAATAAATATTTTAATATTGCTATTTGCCCTTTCTCTAAAATAGAATTGTTAGAGATGAAAGAAAATTAGTAAAATGTATATGAAAATAATATGTAAATTAATTAATAAACAATAACAACATGATATAACAACAAAGAAATTATATAAAAACAACAAAAACATAATATACCAAAGTCATTGATACAATGACTGATAAATTGATTAAACTTATTCTAATATCTCCCTGTATACCACATTAAGAGTAAAAACATTTTTAGAGTGCTTGACTAGTTTCCCCTGTGATGAAGTATTTACAACTTTAATTTTAATGTCACACACTCTTTGAACTTGAGAGAAAGTTACATATAACTGACCATGTCCAAAAACAGGTTCAGGTAGGACTATTCCTACTCTGTCTAGAGTTTGTCCTTGTGATTTATTAATAGTCATCACAAATGCTGACATCACAGGAAACTGTCTTTGAATTAATTTAAGTGGAAGGCCAGACTCAGATAGGGATGACAAATCAATTCTTGGAATCAGAACAACCTCTCCTTCTGCAGATCCTGTTAATACTTCAGCTTCAATTATGTTAGATCTCAATCTTTGAATAATAAATCTTTAATTTCTTTTTGACTCCGCTTTTCCTTTACAGAAACCTTATGTTTTTGATGCAAGAGAGAGTTGGACATTTAGGCATAGATTATTTGCTTACCTCTTTTTTTTTGCATTAGTATTGAATTTAAATAAATGCATATTAAATTCTAGGAAGAAATACACGTGTGCGATTGGCATCAGCAAGAGCTTTATATGTATTGTGCATGTGCAAATCAATGCTTATTTTTAAATTGCCAATGCACGTCATATGTACTGGCTGGTTGGTCAGTCGATTGGACACTTGGTCACTTAGCCTTTTTCATATATAGACTAGAGGCCTGGTGCACAAAAATTTGTGCACTGGGGGAGGTCCCTCAGCCCCATCTGTGCCCTCTCAAAGTCTGGGACCCCTCAGGGGATGTTCACCTGCTGGCATGCCTGGCTAGCCTGGGTGAGGGGCTGATGGCTGTTTGCAGGCTGGCCAAGCCCCCTCAGTGGGAACCCTCACCCCATGGGGGTGTGGCCAGACTGGGTGAGGGTTTGAGGGCCGTTTTCAGGCTGCCCACAGCTCCCATTGACCCAAGTTCCCAGCGAGGCTGGCTGGAATCAGGTTTCTGGGGTTTATTTATATTCTGTAATTGAAACTTTGTTGTCTTGAGCAGAGGCCTAGGCAGGCAACAGAAGACTCCTGTTTGCTCTAGCTCTGTGGCTGCCGGCCTCCATCTTGGCTGGGTTAATTTGCATCCAGCCACTCTGATTGGCTGTGAGGTGTGGCTTGGCTGGTGGGCGTGGCTTAGGTTTCTTGGAGTGATGGTTAATTTGCATATTACTCTTTTATTAGATTAGCTATATATTGTGAAATTTTAAAAAAAATTTTAATTCCATCTCAGAGAAAGTTACTTACAAAAGAGAAATACTGGTTTCTAAAAAACTATATTTGTTTTAATAAGTATACAAGGAAAAGTAGCAGCAGTTTTTTTTTTTCTATTAGCTAATTGGTATTTTAAATATTTTGAATGTGGATAAGCAAATTCAGTTAATGATTTGTTTTCAAAGTTAAAAGTTAGAATGGTGAAGTTAAAATAACCAAGGCACCTTCATCCACTGTGGGCTATAACTACCTCATTTCATCAGTTTCAAGTACATTTCTCCTCATTCTTCTGTTGTTGTTGTTGTTGTTGTTTATTCTCATGCAAGGATATTTTTCCATTGATTTTTAGAGAGAGGGAGAGGGAGAAGGAAGAGTCGGAGACACAGAGAAACATCGATGTGAGAGAGACATTCATTCCATGGCTGGGGATGGACCCTGCAACCAAGGTTTGTGCCCTGAAACAAAATCAAACCCAGGACCCTCACTTCATGGGCCAACACTCCATCTACTGAGCCAAACTGACTAGGACCTCCCTCATTCTTAACATCTCTGAGGCCAGGATGCATTTTGCTTTAGTTGGGGTTGTCCAGGCAGCAACTGTGATCAGGTTGTCACTGCCTGCCACCTTCTGGTTGGATCAGGGAAGTACAGCATCAAATCTAGCAGAATATGGAGTCAGAACTGGTCTCTTCCTGGAAGACCATTTTAGGAATACTTTAATCAATTTATTTTGCTTCTATTTTTCTTTTTATGTATGCACAAGAGATATACATGACAACAATATATGTTTGAATGTGCCTAAGCAATCTCTTTCAAATGTATAAATTAGAACTAATTTTCATGCAATTCCAACTCACCTTGCACCACCAGCATCCCATCTAAAAGGTACACCGTGTCTGTCTGTCCAGATCCTTTTCCCAGACACAGACACTTGCTCAGTCTTGGTGCAAGCACAGCCCAGAAGCACAAGGACATGAACCCTGCTGGGAGCAGCCTTCAAGCAGCAGGGGCCAGGATTGGGAGGTAAATAACTCAGGCTCCCATGTGTAGGTGGACAACTCTGCTTCTTAGAGGGATCGAGTTTTCACTGCCTACAGCACTGACCTTAGGCTCTCACCCTTATGTTTGGCCTTTCCCCTTCCCTGCTGCCCTCCCTCAGCACCTCATTCTTGCATCCTGGGATTACCTCTCAACTATTACTAATGTCAGAAAAGTGGCACTCTGTTCTTGTCATGTGTCTATAGTTTGGGTCTGCCCAAATATAGAGACATAGCCAAGGACTTGAATGAAGGAAGATTCTGGCCAACAGCCAGAAGGCCCCGATTGGCCCTGATTGCTGGCCAGGTCTAGGGACCCTACCTGTGCACGAATTTCATGCACCAGGCCTCTAGTAAAACATAATTAGGTTTCAGAATATAAAGTTGGTAACATTTCTAGTTAAATCTTTCCATTTCTGTAAGTATTTGCAAGTAAAGGCTTCTTATTTTACTAGAGGCCTGATGCATGGATTCGTGCACCAGTGGGGTCCCTCAGCCTGGTCTATGGGGATTGGATTGGGCATCTGCCTCCTGGTGGCCAGTGCACATTACTACCGGTCAGTCAGCCAGTCGCTTAGGCTTTTAACTTACAAGCAGGAGCATTAATGGGGGCTGAGGTCTGGGAGTTTCTGGCCTTGGAGGCAGGATTTCCCATGTTAATGTTTTACTTTGAAATCTTTGGAGTCTGAACAAATTTCTGGGGATATTGTATAGAAAGGAAATCATTATTTTCATCTGGTTAAGAGGCAGCTTATGGGTTGAGCTCCAAGGGGCTGTCACCTCCTGAGTCTTGTTCAACCCTCTTACATTCCTTGATTTCTTTCCCTGGCGGTCTAATGCAGCTACGAGGGCTCAAGTGCTAGGTAATCAACTTCTATGTGCATGGCCCCAGAAGAGTCAAGTATTTAATTACAGTTGGTTGGAATTTCCTATGTGGCTCCTGCACATAGTGAAAGATATCCTCTGGCAGCTCCACAAAGCTTGTTGTCACCTAGGAATACCTGAGATTTGGGCTGGAGGAAGTGCCCTTCATCTTGAGTTGAATGAGTTCAGGATCTCATTTATGAGGTAAAATGTTTTGCTCAGACTTTCAGAAAGAAATTCCAAATGAAAAGCCAAACTAATTTTTCCCCCTCCTGTTCTTAGTTACCTCTACTCTTATCTTTAGCCTGGGTTCTCTCAGCCATTTATATTTAGCTCCACCTCAAGGATAAGAAAAAAAGAGCTGAAATAAAGTCATCCTCTCACCTTAAAACAAGGAGGTCTGAAATTCCAAGGGAAACTCACTCAAGTTCACTTGATACAAAATGAGGAGTCCTTGGGCCCCTGCTGGTACCTAGAATGGGGCCAGGTCTGCAAGATGGTCCTGGGAAGTCTTCTTTGGAATCCTACCACACTACACCAAGTAAATGCCGACATCAGAAAAGTCCAAACCTGTAAGATTTTTTATGAGTTTATTTGAGTCAAACTGATGACAACTGCCAGGAAGTAGAATCTCAACAGACTGAGAAAATGCTCCAGAGAATGGCAGTTTTGCACCTCATTTTATACATTACAATCAAAGGATGAGGCATGTGGAGGGTTACATGAAACCCAATGGTGACAGATTAGGGAGGTGGGAGAAAGCAAAGTGGGAAAATCTCTGGGATTGCCTAAAACAAATAGACACATGCTTCTTTTACATTGGTGGGTATAGGATAGTCAACAATTAACACAGCAACAATGAGTGGTTTTGTGGTCTCTGCTCTGGTGTAGTAAGGGGTCCTGAAAAAGGAAGCTACACTGACATTCCAAGGTATGTTATTGTAGATACAAAAAGATTAGACAGGCTCGGTTAAGGTACAGACTCACCTTTGTAAAGGAAGATACAGGCTTAGGCCATGACTACTTGCCATGACTTGTTAGTTAGGTAGTTTTCATTTCAGACCATCGTCTGTGGTTACTTTCAGCCTCTGAGTTTGTAAGACCAGCCATGCAGGCCTCCTCTATGCTTGTCCCTTTTTCATCCTACCCCCTCTGAGTATCTAGTTCTTCACACACTGGAAATGGAAGTCCTAAATTCTGACCCATGAAGTTACTGGAAGGCAATGACGAAGTAGAGGCAGGAATACAGATGCTCTTCGGTTGGTCAAGCAATTTGAAAAGTGGGGAGCAGAAAACTAGGATGACTGTTTTGGGGTGGGTTTTTTTTGTTTTTTTGGCAATGGCCTGGTGGCTTTATCAGGAAATGCTGCAGCTGCTACTAAGAGAAACCAGGATGAAAAAAAAAGAGAGAGAGAGAGAGAAAACCAGGATGAAGTTACTCCCTTTGCAATAATAGAAGTCCAGCGAGGGCAGCAGTCAGGAGCTGGGTTACAGTGGCCCCACAATGTCATCAGGAATGTTATGCTAAGTAGGCTGCAATCACATGGATGCTTTAGTCAGAAAGTAGAAGGAGATTATGCCCAAAAGGGGCACATGCCAGTGTGTTTCTCTGATGGAGCTTGCCCAGGACTCCCAGCTGACTTGTGCCCACCTCCCTCTGGCAATCTATAGCTCCAAGGGAGGCTGGGGGTTTGATCCTTTAGCTGGTCCCATTGCTGCTTGAGTGGAACTAGGGAATCCTGGATACAGTACTTGGTAGGCAAGTAGCAGTCTCTGCCACAGGACCCAAACACTCCTACTGCCTAACGCTGTGCCTCTAGGGAGAGACTGAAATCAAGATGACTTATTGGAACAAAGTCCTAAAGAATATGGGAGAGAAGAAGGTCAAATAATGAAGACAAGGTCTCCAGGGGAGTTGCCGAGTGGGGGGCGGCGTGCAGAGGGTAGAGGGCCTGCACCATCTGTGTAAATGTGAACAGTATCAAGAATATGTGTTGAAAGCCACTTGTCAAAGGGCTGTATTTATGAGTAACAACTGGTTTCTGTAGCAGAACAAAATCACTTTCATCAGGACATGTTTCTAAAGTAGGAAACACAATCACAACGTATTTAGCCTGTCACATTTGAAAAGCACTTTGTCCAAATTGGTGCTTATTATATAAGAAAACTGAATTGAAAGCTGAAGGTAACAGATGACAACCAATTTAGGCATTGCTGACAGGGGACACCCTTCTAAACCAGTGGTTGCCAACCGGTGGTCCACGGATCACAGGTGGCCCGTGAGGTCCGAAAGGTTGGCGACGCCGTTCTACGCAGCCCGTGCACACTGCTCAGCAAGCACCTTCCATCCAGTACGGCTTTTCTGAAGGCTCCCGATGCCCCAGAAACCACTGTGTGAGGGGCCTCTGCTGAAACAGTTGTCTGTTCCCTTGACGAGTGAGAATGAAAACTTAGGTTTCCAATGAAGAAGGGGTGCTTCATCTATTGACATTCTTTTTCTCCTCCACAAATAAGGAAAATAAGAAAAAATCCGCTGTATTTGACCATAGGCTTAGTGTGTTTCACTTTCCCCCAAAGACAGGCTCTGAGTCCCATTCTTACGTTTTCCCTGGTCACTTTTCTGCTGTGGAATTAAATAAACTCAATGCTCAAGAGCCAAGTTATATCATTTCTGTCACATCACAAGTGCCCCAAATGAAACAGGAGGAAGTCAATGGTGACTATTGTAGGAAAGTCTCCCAGAATTATTGACCTGTAGAAGTCTGCAGGTCGGGTTCTAATCCCAATAAATATTTTAGGATAGAGATGGTTCTCTCTCTCTTTTTGGATGCGATTGGGCACATTCAGTGGTGTGGCTATAGACGGTCTACCTTTTCCCATCAAGTTTGGTTAACATGACTACACAGCAGCCTGGGGTCTAGGGCCCTATGGCCAGATGGGGCTCATGAGCCAAATCCACAGGCAACTGAGCTTTAATTGACCACAAACGAAGTGTCTTAGTCTGGCCTGGAGGCAAGATTCTGAGGCAGCTTACACACTCACATAGCTCCAAGTGGTACAGCAAACATTTAGAATTTCATCTGGTACAGGCGCCATCACTGTGGACACTGCTCACGTGCCCGCCAACATTCAAGCACAGTTCTAGGAGCTGCGCCAACTGCAGCCTTTAGGAGGTGCAGAGCTCGAGCCTTCACCTGTGTTCCTCCCACAGCACTTCATTTCACTGTTGACTAACAACAGAAAACCTAAGAAAGCAGCTCTCCTTCAAGTCACACACCTGCCCAAGCTTGCATCAACCCTGCAATGAAAATTTCAGCAAAGATCCTTCAAGATAAAACGTGACAGAGCAGCTTTTTACCAGCAGCGCTGGCTCCCATGTGTGTAATATTCACTGACACACAGTTCTGATGGACGAATCAAAGCTACTTGTCATTTGTTGAATTATAGCAAAAATAAATTTTACAGTATAATCAGAAGGAACTTTCTGCCCTGATTCATATTTTTAAGATTCAAACCAGCATTAAATGCTACATCATTCAACACAAATATTAGGGAACAATATTTCCCCTAATTATTCTGTTAATATTGATTTGTCAAGAAATGATAGATGCTAAGAGGATTCTAGGCAGAAAAATATCTTGATGTGTTTTTCATTAATTGATTGAGATTCTGTTTATCTGTGTGCATGCTATTTAAAAAAATAAGGTAGCCTTTTGCAGTAATTGAGATTAGCTGACATCTCAACAGTTTGAGACAAAATATTATTTTAACTGGAAAAAACATTTAACTCAAGTGGCAGTAAATTGAGATCTTTCAGTTATTAAGAAGACAGTGTTTGTTTTTATAAAAATCATTGCATATTCTTCTAAATAGAATACTAAGATTTTTTTCCTATCAGTCATCCCTTTGAGCTATTAATCCTATTGCTACCTTTATAATATAAACAATGTAACTGTAAAACTTAGTTTGCAGTTTTTCCATTGTATATATTATTCACATTTTAAAAAACTCCATATTCCTTTATATCAGACATCCTCAAACTATGGCCCGCAGGCCACATGCCGGGTATTTTTGCTGCTGCTGCCTGTCCTGCTTAAAATATGTGCAGTGTGCATAGAATTTGTTCATAGTTTTTTTTTAAACTATAGTCCGGCCCTCCAACAGTCTGAGGGACAGTGAACTGATCCCCTGTTTAAAAAGTTTGAGGATCCCAGAGACAGCAAGATGGCAGCATAAGGTAAACACTGTAAATGCAGCCGTGAACAACTATTTCAGAATAACCACGAAAAGAAATCACGGACACCACTCACAACCACAGGAAGGCTGGCTGAGTGAAAATCCTACAACTAGAAAGAATCTGAGACTCGGAGGAGTGGCGGAAGCAAAGTACAGAGGTACAGAGGCGCGCGCACAGGGCTCGGGGAGAGGGTTGGCACTGGAGGCGCGGTTCTTTTCCAAAACGGAGAGAGCCACAAGTTCCCAGTGGCTCTGAACTCTAGTTCCAAGCGAGTTTCTGAGGACCCAGACACCCAGAGAAGGGGGACTGACTGGCACCGGGAGGAAATCCAAAGCGGGTTTCTCTCAGCGTTGCTTACAGCAATTACCGTGGGACACAGAGACCCAGTGTCTCTTAGCGCAGGGCTGAGAAGCGCCATAGCTATTTGCTCCGCCCTGCCCTGCAGACTCCCCGAGGCACCGCTCCTCCCAAGCTGAGTCAGAGGCTTTTGCATATAAAGACTGAGTAGCCTAAGGCAAAGGCTAAATCAACACCTCCTTAAAGATACAAGAGACAGCCTCACCCAGTGGCAAGAGAGGGACCATACTAAACAAAACTCAGATCTACAAGGAACACACTCGGGGCAGATGCAGTGAGCACAAAAGCCCCACTGAAACAACTCTTGCCCCATGAGGGTGTCTCCAGCACAGAAGTTCTCCCACTGTAGACACAGCTGACTCTCATAAACAAGTGGCTTAGAGGTTAATTCCTCTCAGTAATCACCTAACTCAGAAAGGGAAGCAGCCAAAATACAGAGACAAAGAAACAGATCACAAATGACAGAAATGGAGGAAAGAAAACGACAGGATGTAGAGTTCAAAACCACGGTTATTAGGTTTTTCAAGAATTTTCTAGAGACCGCTGATAAATTTAGTGAGATCCTCAATGAATCTAATGAGACCCTCAAGGATATGATAAAGGACCAACTAGAAATTAAGCATACACTGACTGAAATAAAGAATAATATACAGAGATCCAACAGCAGACGAGAGGATCGCAAGAATCAAGTCAAAGATATGAAATATGAAGAAGCAAAACCCACCCAGCGGGAAAAGAAAAAAGAAAAAAGAAAAAAAGAAAAAAGAAAAGGGTTCAAAAAGTATGAAGATAGTGTAAGGAGTCTCTGGGACAACTTCAAGCACACCAACATCAGAATTATAGGGGTGCCAGAAGAAGAGAAAGAGCAAGATATTGAAAACTTATTTGAAGAAATAATGACAGAAAACTTCCCCCACCTGGTGAAAGAAATAGACTTCCAAGTCCAGGAAGCGCAGAGAACCCCAAACAAAAGGAACCCAAGGAGGACCACATCAAGACACATCATAATTAAAATGCCAAGAGCAAAAGACAAGGAGAGAATCTTAAAAGCTGCAAGAGAAAAGCAGTTAGTTACCTACAAGGGGGCACCCATATGACTGTCAGCTGATTTCTCAACAGAAACTTTGCAGGCCAGAAGGGAATGGCAAGAAATATTCCAAGCGATGAATAGCAAGAACCTACAGCCAAAATT